>JALJCO010003298.1:0-14706 GCA_023101725.1 Atherinomorus stipes | reverse complement strand
TGGCCCCCAGTTTTCATATTCCACTGTGAGTACAGTGGTGGTGGGTTTGGGGTGGCTGTGGGGGAGAGATGTGGGTGAGTAGGCTGGAACAGACAAAGGGGCGCATGTTTATTCAGTGAACACTCGTCTGCCCCTGGAGGCTGCTTATCTATTGTCAGTGTTTGAACATGTGTGCATTCATCCAAAACTATGTGCATCTAAATAAATTCTGATAAAGTTGCAAATATGAGAATAAAAACAAATGCTTTCTTATGGTAAAATGGCTGTAGGCAAGCAAAATATTGATCAATGTTTCATGTTTTTTCAGTTATTGCTGAAATAAATAATAAAAAAAAAGATAACTGATCATCTGTTATGGTGGCTATGTCCAAATGCTGCAGTAGTATCGGGCCTCTGTGTTGTCATTTTTTAGACAAATCGGACTTAAATGTTCAAACTTGGACATGAAAGCTAACAGTCTATTGTGAAGGACAAGCCAGTACCATTTTAAGACCTCAGTAAGCCCAGATGGTGGTAACTGTCCAGTTTTTGCAGGTTTTGTTGTTTGGTAGAGTAAAAGGTTGATTTTTTTGTACACCAGTTAAAAAACATAAATCATTTGCATATTTTGTTTTTTTCTCTCCTCAGTTCCATTTCTTTCATTGACCAACTGTCAGTGTGTGAAAGCCCTGATAGCTTATAAATATCACAGAAGAAAAAGCTTGCATGTGTCTCTTATTTCATTTATCAGGTTGTTTTTTTTTTTTTTTTTACTGTTAACTTCTTCAACTGGAAGCTGCCCAAACTGTGTAATTTTCAAAATTCCAGAAGTGAATGATCACAATGCCTTTCAGAATAACTGCTTTTAATATCATGCTTTCCAAAAGTCAATGCTAAATTTGTTACCCTCACCACTACAAGTGATTCATTTGGTGTTATTATTTTCTTTTTAGATTGTGTCTAAATTCCAACACAGAAGTAAAACACCTGACTGTACTGAACCACGAAGACCTTGACATGTGGGTATGCCCACATGTCAAGCAGACGCAGAGTCTGATAAAGAATATTAAGTATATGTGGTGCCACAGAAACCCTGAGAAGGAAGTAATACAACCTACAATTGGCTAACAAGCCACAATGGTTAGCATTGAGCTAACAGTATGGTTTTACTTACCAGTGTTGCCTTTCCATGAAGCGTTTTTAAGGTGGAAATTGTATTAGGTTTCAGAAGTAATGCCTGGAGAAAAGCCACGTTCTTTCTCGCTTCTTTGGAGGTCGAAAATCCCGGCCAGGTAGTTTACAGGGTGGAGAAGGGCTACAGCTTTGAGATATTTATCCAAGAGTACTTGGACGGGCCTAAATGACGCAGAAATAGCACTTTGAGGATGTTTTTATAAGAAACTAACATTGTAGCATGGTTAAAAAGCTCTCAAAAGTTTGTGTCATGATATAGCTCCTTTAAAGGGACAACATGAGCATTCGTTACTGATTACTATAACTTACTGTACATTATAAGAGTAAACTACTCCAAATAACAACAAACAGTCTTTTGAAAGAACTGAAATTTGAATTGCAATATTATTAAAAAAAAAAAAAAAACAGAACAATTCTATGGCAAATGAAGCACCAACCCCCTAAAAACAAACAAATAAACAAATAAAGAAACAAAAAACAAACCGAAGTAACCCAACCTACTAGTCTTGAGGAAGACATCAGATTTGGGGTGCTGCTCTGTAACTAGGGACAGAAGCAGAGCTACCAGAAATGACAGGAAAATGCATCTCAGCAAATTTTATTTGCTGTTCATTTTGCTTAGGTACTGTTAAAAAATGCTGAGGTGCTGCATCCCAGTCTTATAATGATTTTGCAAACACTGTTGCTTTCCTTTTTTCCTGCATCATGTCAGATTGTTTGTGACAGTAGCAGAAGAAGTGACGAGACTGTTTTAAAAAAGAAAGATGAAATGTAGCTATCTCCAATACTTAAAACAGCAAAAACAAACTTCTACGGTTTTGTTTTTCTGCAAAATATTTTAAAAAAAGGAATGATATCCAGGATATAACTCACAGATTTTACAGATATAACTTGAGTAGTGCTATCTTTAAAGAGTTCATGATAAAAAAACTATTAAAAGCTGCAGAATGACCATTTACTTCAACTTCAGAATAATATCATTATTTAAAATACTCCAAATAACCCCTGTTTATCAGAGAAAATGTTAAATAAACATTTCAAGAGGTCACAAACCTCATGGGATGGGTTTTACGAGTGTAGACTAAAGAGAACAGTAACACAAAATACACCATCTTGGTTAATAAAAACCACGTTTACAAAGAAAGGAAGGAGGAACTCGCAGCCATACATCTGCTTCCACTTACAGTTTAGATGTAGGAGAGAAACACTGAAGGCTGGGGAAATACACGGAGAACACGACTGGAAGTGGAGAATTTTTCCTCTCCTTCAGATATGTTGAAACAAGATGCTTTTCCTGCTGATTCAGTTCACACTATTTCTGGGACTGCACTCATCATACCGTAGACACCATGTGGTCAGTAACTTTCATATTCACAAAAAATCTGTCTACATCTAATTGAGACCATGCATCCCCATCAATCATAAGTAATTCTTGTGACATTTTTTTAAACTCTCTGACCGAAGGGGGAAGGGTGGTCCTACTATTGTGGCCATTTTTCATAACCACGAGAACTCCTCCATCTTTTTACTCCTTTACTGAACAAATAAAAAGTTCCCCTAACTAGAGTTAAACATCTGCTATTCTATATTCACCACCGGGTCGATGTTTAGAAACTGACTGCACATAAACCGCAGAACAGCGTGACTTCAGGAAACCGACCCTTTCAAAGTTGAGCAGCAGAAAATCCTACTGCAACTGCAGCTATGAATAGAGCAGAGCACCCAATCGATATTTTCTCCAGAGATACAATGGACGCTGCTTCCCTGTCACATGCGGGTCAGATTCCTACAGTCAACTGTCCTGAGGTCTGGCCTGCAGATCAATGAGGTTTTGTGGAGGTTGCTTCCCGGCAGAGCTGCAGTTGCACCATCTGCCTCTTCCTCTTAGATGATTTGAATCGTATTGCTCCCGGGAGTTTGGCCTTGTCCACACTCTGACACCAGCAGGGCTGGTCTCTGAGCAGCTCAGGCCGTTATCCCACCTACCCTACAACCTGAACTTAAACCATGATAGGATAACTGGATGTGATACTATACCTTCTCATTTGCATTAGTCTTGTTATAAATGACATGTCTGTTATAACTTAATTTCCCCTCTTTTGTCACAAGTCAATTTAATTTCCAGATCCAAATCAAGAAATTTGCTTGAGCGTAGAATACATAAACTTCCCAACCTGAGTGTTAAAAATCAATTTAAGTTTCTCAGGAATAATCAGCCCTCTCGTTTATATAAAGAGAACCAATCCATCAATGGAGGGTGCTCTGGCAATATAATATGTGCTCCTTTCTGCCAAAAATGTTTAACCTAATTCAGCTTTGGTGGCAATGTGATACCACTTCATCTGATATGGAGTTGCACTGGCCAGCTGCAGCTGATGCTGCTGTAATAACTTTCCACTTGCTACAGTATTACAGAGAGAGCAAAAGAGACATGATCCATCAAGTGGGACATACTGTACACCGATTACATAAATTACCTAAATGCAAATTTAGATTTAGCAAAATTACTGCATTAGAATCTTTGGTGCTAAAGGATCCCGTTTAAAAGCTCTACTAAAAAAAAAATCTGCTGTACAATAAAATGCTGCATCTTGGCCGGCGTCCATCTTATCCTCTAACATAATAATAAAGCAACTTCCTGAAATCCACCTTCTTCCATACACATCAATCTACAGAAACAAAACTGTCATTATTGTAAATGTGCAACAGCTTCTTTGAAGCTGCAGTGCTGAAGGTTTTGCCCACAGTGGTCCGTTTATCCAGCTGTCAGTATGGATAAACTACATGGCTGGAGGCAGGAAAAAGACTGTCGTGGGGGGGGGGGTGCAATACAAGCTCTCAGTAGATGAGACAATGCTGAACTTTAATGTGCAAAAAAAGTGGTATGGGGACCAGCAGTATCTCTCAATGAATGAGCCTAAAACCTACACAAGCCCATCTGCTGAAATCTGCATGCAGGAAATATATGCTTAGATGTGCGCCTGCACAGGCGCGGCACAAAAATCAAACGGGATAAGACAAAGAGAGTGACAGCAAATCCTCCCCTGTTGTTTGGAGGTGAAACAAAAAAGAAAAAAAGATGATGTACTGTCATGATGGGGAATCAATAACAATCCACCTGGATACTCAAAGCCAAAGGTGCCCTGGGAACAAATGCTGCCTGACATCCTAGCATAAGACTTTGTGACATATCAATGTGTGTGTGCGTGCGCTTTGTGTTCAGATTTCATAGAGGAGGTTATGATGAAACTAGGGCTGAGCGTAGAAACTACAAAAAGCAAAAACAGAGAGATGCAGGTGGTGTGTTCTTATCCAGAACTCGAAAGTTCATAAAAGCCAACATCACAGATGAAGGGAAACAGAGCAGCGGCCAACAGGGAGCTTTTTTGTCCTCTCAGTTATTTTAATGAACATATTTATCCACAAAAATACTACTTCTGGTGCCACAAGTAAATGATAAATGCAAGGGTGACGACTAAAACTGTCGCCCATTTATGCAATTAACAGAGGAACAAAGAATTTGAATCATTTTTCTCAGTTATTAAAACTTTATTTCCTTATGGAATTTTCTATCCGTTGTACTGTTGATACATATGTTATAATTACCACTCAGCTGTTTGGATAGTCTGGGATATTATTAAAAGCTGCAGTAGGTGGGTGGTGCAGATAAACAGCTTGTCTGTGACTCTGAGTTTAAGTGACTGATGCAACTGTAATGTTGGGATGTCTGTAAAGGGGAAGAAAAAAGGAAAGTAGAGGGAAAGTAGGAAAAACCATAGCATTCCTTCAGGTTATCCACATGGGGAGTCACCATTGTTTACTTCATCTGCATCTCCTTTTCCCATCTACTCCCAAATCCCTTGCGTCTTGTCCACCTATCATCTCTCTGAATCTGTTTCTGGCAATGATGAGTCAGCCTGGTTGAGACTTTGGGATTTGCAAACCCAACCCACAGTAGGCCCAACACACACACGAGAGATCCAGGGAGGAGCCTCATCAGTGAGTGGGCATGAACTAATGGGGCTTGGCCGACATCTATCTCACTCTGCTGTTTGTTTATTGCATCTGTTAGGACAAATTACACCCTTATTTCTTCAGTTAGTTCATCAGATCAGGTAAGTTTCTTGCTATCTAGCAGAGCTCAACCAACATTTACTGTAATCTCATGCCACATGGGCGTTTTGTTGGAGACTGTAATTAGCAGTTTTTATGCGCTCGTGAATAGCAAAAATGACTGTTTTGTTCTGAATATGTGCATGTATTCACACACTTTGGCGCTATAAGGACACAGAAGTGTGCCAAGGTCCATTACTCAAGGTGATCGAGGTCACAGGTTTGTCAAAATAAAGAGAGTTTATCCGGGGCAGCTAGTGGAAAGTCTTCAGCAGTTGTCCAAATCAGGCAAGTGAAAACACTTTTTTTCACAGCACCTTCAAAAATCCAAATTAAATAGTACGGTATGTGCACCAAGTTGTTGCTATGACTGTTGGCAAAAACTATATAGTAGAAGAGCAGTTTAATTGACCTTCCTCGCAGCAGACGTCTCAACTTACTAAACACAGGTAAAGCTAATAACATCACTAATTGCTGCATTCTGCATCTGGCGGTTTGACTGCCCTTATGTTGTGCATGCTGGATCACTGGCATGGCCTTCATTAGAGTTTTTAGTTACACCGATGCTTCTCCTGCTATGAAGTTAAATGGCTGCTACAGTATAATAAGGTCTTCAGCAGCAATGAATGAAGTTCAAAGGGAGGGGATCTCTGCAGGTGATCATCAACCCCCCATCCCCCCCCATCAAACACATTGCAGTCTCTAGCAAAAAAGTTTTCATCTGCAACACTGAACCGCCATCTGAATTTGCCATTACATTTTACACCTGTGTTGTTCAGCCTTAATTTTTCTCCTTTGGTCTGGTTTGTTTG
Organism: Atherinomorus stipes; assembly: GCA_023101725.1. NCBI lineage: Eukaryota > Metazoa > Chordata > Actinopteri > Atheriniformes > Atherinidae > Atherinomorus > Atherinomorus stipes. The sequence continues at coordinate 8,608 of JALJCO010003298.1, read as the reverse complement.
AGCACATCTGAGCACTCAAATTGTATCTGGCTTCTGAGCAACCTGGCAACACCAAAGTCTGCTGTGAGTAGTTTCTAACTGGATCCAACCAGAGCCGGTGTGGGGCGTACAGCTCCCAGAGCTGAATGTGCTGTGAATACTTAAAAACAGCAGAGCAAAAAATCCAGAGTTTTCTTGGAGTGATCTGAAAAGTGAATCAGGGTCTGACCTAGACGAGGAACCGAGTTCATTGCTCTCTTGATATTTGGGCAGAGGGATCTTTCTTAGGGACCTCACTCTTGTGTTTACTTGCTTGGTTTCACCTCAGACACGTGAGCAGAACAAACATTTACATAAATACATGTGGGTTGACTTTCTAGAAAAGATTGAATCAGGGAAAGTGCACGTTAACATGTTCATAGATTCTGAGACTGAAAGGAGAAAACCGACTTACATCAGGCGAAATTTTCAGCTCTACGTCTTTATGAAATGTTTGTTTCTCCTTCCTTAGTAGAGATGCTTTTATTTTCTATGTTAGAAATTGCCATGCTTGTGTCCATGCATTTCCCTTTATATTTCTTGAGGACTGCATTTGAAAGACTGCTACTCTCCAAGTGTGCACGGACACGCATGCAACTGCACACACACATGCACACAAGCCTGGCATATTTCAAATATGAAAGTGCATTTCAGCTAAGAAGTGGGAAGTGATTTATAAAAGGCTTTAGGGAAAAGCTTCTACTGAGGAGAGAGAAAGACGTGGCAGAATAACTCCTCAGAGATGGAGAGTGGGAGAGTGCAGCTGAACCTAATGTTATAGATAGGAGATGAAATTCGTTAAAGCTCCGGATATTTGTACTGCTTATATCCTTACATATAAGCTGAACTTCATGAGAGTGGGAAAAAAATTAACAAATGCATAATCTCAGATGTTCCACATTGTTGCACAGTTGCCATTAATACATTTTCAGTCTCATTACAGTGTATGACGCTCAGAAACTAAGAAAAATTATGCTAATCATTTGGTTTCAGAGAAAGAACTCTAGTTTACTACTTAAAGTTGCCAATGTCATGTATTAAAGCTTGAGGCCTGCATTTATCATGCAACGACAGCACACGGAAAAGGTGAATGTGCGTGTTATAAATCAAGTCCAGGTAGCACTAAAGGCAGAAAGGGATAATAAAATATTACTTTAAGCAGGGAAAAAAGAAAAGGAGAGTAGCACTAGTGAACTTTGGCAGATTTTTGCTGTCTCTTACAAAGGCTAATTCAGCATCCACCTCACATCCTGACTCTTCTCCAAGTGCTCACCAGCCAGTCAAACGCAGTATTATCTTCTCCCTTTTTTTTTCCTCCCTTCTTTTAAAAATGCCCAATAATGTTTCTTTTCATAATCAACCATAATGTGTCATAGTTGATGACCAATGTGTTGATTTCCAATTGCTGCCATATGGCCTAGACCTTAAACAAAGCGCATATGATGGTATTTGACGCTCCAAACTGGAACAAAATTTGTGATTAGACCAGGGTAAATCTCAGAACCTCACGATTCAATTCAATTTTGATTGTTGGGGTTGCGGATTATATATTGAGTTTCAATTCGATATTGATTTAAATCATTCAATGTCAATTCAGTCAGAAGTATAAATACACAAATGATTGGAGTTTCTGTGGTCAACTTTTAAATATCTATTTTAATGCCATGTAAACATCTATAGTATACCACATCATGTTTGTATGTAACGAAACATCTGAAAATGAAAAAAGGGTTGCATTCCTCTGTTTGTACAGTATAACCGCACAGCCCCCCCCCCCCCCCCAATGGGTCAGGAGCATAGACTGTATAGAGTTACTGGGCGTCGCTTCAGGTCTCTTCTGAATAGAGAAATCTGAAGCCAGTTGGGCGTGTCTTTCTGTCACCATCTTGCCGTGTCACGTGGCATCGTCACTCCAGGAAAATACTAAAATGGGCACAGCGCGGCCGCAGGGCAGATGGTTGACAGCTGACGTGCTGTGGGCTAGACGCTAACTGAGCTAACACGAAACTAAGAGGAGCTAACAAAGATAAGCCCCCTAAAGCGGCATGGTTAAGGTAAGACATGCTTAGACTTGCAATTCGCTGACTAAACACCGCCGTTGTCCGACTCTGTAACAAACTGAGACCTTATCAAGAGCAAAGAAGGAGCTAACTAGGAGCCTCCGGTCGGCAGGCGGAGCTTCCGGTCTGCCGCATGTGAATTATAAGGACACGCCCTTAATTATTAACCTGTAATTTGAGAGAATAAATAACATCTAAACGAATGAGTTATAAAAAAATTCACCCCCCTCACAGTTGACATGAAAGTAAACGTGACCTAATAAACCTAAAATGATTTTTTGAACCAGGCTGTAAACCTGTTTATTTCTGCTGTGAAGTTGGCGTTTTTTAACATGGGAGTCTATAGGGATTTTTTAACTCTTAGAGCCCAGCTAGTGGATGAAGGGAGGATTACACTATTTACAACAAGGAGACGAGCTTCACTGTTCTGAGGCGGAGTTTGTCCCTTGGTCAAGGAGGTAAATCAATTTGAGAGCATCTGTCTAATTGATAATCAATTGCACGGGGAAATATTGCAATGCGTTGATTAATCAACAATTTTACCCACCCCGCCACCAAAACCAGTCAGAAACAGAGTTCTTAATGTCAGAAAGCATTGCTTTAAATGAGTCATCACCTGGAAATCACACTTTTTCATGTTCCAAAACGTGTGTGATGATGTAGGACCTCAGAACAAAGCTAGAAACTGCTGGGGGGGGGGGGGGGCGCCTATTTGTATATGAAGTTGGGTGAGTAAAAAAAAAAAAAAAAAAATACAAAAAAAAAAAAAAAACAAACACAGAAGACAACATGCATAAAGACTTCAGAGTGCCTGAGGATTGAACCCGTCACCATCTACTTCAGGGATTATACCATTATTCTTTCTTCCCCGTCACTGAACACACACACCCAACACACACATTCAGCCCAGTTTTCTCCGTTGTCGTGGGCAGCCTGTGTCAGTTCCGTCTTACTTTCGATTCACTGCGTTTGAAATCACTCTGTTCAAAACACCTTCCCATCTTATTTTGGAAAAGTCTGATAAAAAAAGATGGTTTTGGTGGTTTGATCATATATAGAGCGATCTCAAGCACAGAAGGACTCCATGTGCTCCAACAGTAAACAGCTGACAGCATGTAGACACGTGTCATCTAATGTAGAGATTGAGATGCTGACACTTTTATTATTATAAAATCCTTTTGTACATCTGATCTGAAAGATTGCCAGGATCGTTATGACTCGAGCTGAATACATGTATTACACGCTGATTTAGGCTGGACTCAATAGCAGCACAGAACACGCTGTGTTCTGGAGCAGACCAGAAAATAGAGGTGATGCTTATTTTTGGCGGAGGCCGAGCGGACCTGAGCACTAGTGCCGGAGCAGAGCGGAGCGCCGGTCGAGTAGTGGGGCTGCTTCTCATTGACTAAAATAGCATTTGCTGCCTTGTGTGGACCAGACTTGAGCGGAGCGGAAGCAGTGTGGGCAGAGGGTTAGAGACCCGAACCAGTTCAGCAGTTGGTAGGTTAAGTGTTAATCCAGGTGTGTCTGGCCATTGTACTCGTGTTTACTGAGGGTCAGGCACACCTGGATTTATCATATCATCCAACAATAAAAGGCAGGGACCAACGGAGCTGGCTTAAATTAGGAAGTAGTGGAGCTGTGTACATAAAGCCCATTAAAACAAACTTTCAGACACAGACCATTTTATTGTTGCAAACTCAGCCCAAAATCATCGTGTATGTGTATGCCAACAGAAAATTCAGCAGGGTTATACCTGGCATGAGTGGCTGTCCAGTCATTCCCATTGGAGGCATCCCCAAGTTGTTTCATCGCTGTTGCCCAGGGGTTGGGGGATCTGACATGGGCATTGTCATTGAGTTGTGAATCCATTGCTATGCTAAAGATGCCTTCTGTGGAAATATAAAACAAAGAAGAAAACCACTGAGGTTAAACTTCACAATTTATCACATTCACACATTACCACGTTTTTTTTTTTACTTTGTAGTTTTTATCTTTTTTGTTGTTTGATTTGTTTTTGTATTTTTAATGATCCTTTATTAATGTATATATTTTTAAGGACCCCAGGAAGAATAGCTACAGCTTAGCTGTAACTAATGGGGATCCTTTCAGTAAACATTCACCCATTCACACCTCTACAGGAGGCACCATGGGGTTCAGCGTCTTGCCCAAGGGCACTTCGACACGTAGCCTGGGATTGATCCATCAACCTTGTGGTTGACAGACGACTGCTCCTCCACCTGAGCTACAGCCACCGCACGGCTAGTAGTGTCAGTGTCATGTGTGAGCCATGTGCCTTGTTTATCATTTACAGCGTGTAGGAAAATAAAGTCAGGCAGAGAACGGAGCAAAAACACCTCCCAGGTAAGAAGTTCTGGACTTGGTGGAATCCTGAAACTACAATGTTGTTTTATCGTGCGATCTTTAGTAGCCTCGCCCCCAGAAACCATTACTCAGTCAATGTTCAGCCAGAAAGCCACATGAGCGGCATGAAGAAAACTGACACAAAATGGAAAAGTTCTGTTGAAACAGCATGGTTGACTAATAGGATTACATTAATATCTACATAAAATGTACACCCATGAGTACTATATTGAAAAATCATTGCTTATATTTGCAAGTCAAAGCCCCCCAAAAGTGTAAAATAAGATTATTGTGGCATTAAGCATAAATCCTGATGTTATCAGGTATTTGTCATACTGCCAGCTCCTAAAGCATGATAAACTTTTTCAATCTCTCTTTTTTTAGCTCAGCAAATGCATGCATTGGAAACAAACAACCCCAGACATTTCCACTTCCAAATGTTGCCTAATAAAGCAAATACATTTAGGAAGGACAATAAAAATCCTGCCGTAAGGTCAACTCTAACACATCATACATCAACTGACAGCTCATTCTTCTAGTCTGCAGTCTATTTCACAGCTCTAAATGCTTTTTAAAACTCTCCTCTGGTCGACCTCTTTCTCTCTGACAGACCTTTAAATTGCTGTGACTGCTGGCTGAGCCAGGCTGCCTTCTTCAGAATGCCAAAGCAAACACTACTGTTAAAAATGACAAGAGCCCTCAACCTCCAACACTTCACACTACAGAGAGTCTGAGGTAGAGCGCACTGTGAAGCCAGCACGTATTAATGTATGCACTTCTGTCTGAACAACCACTGTATTGGTATTCCTGGTGTTTTAACACTGCTGACCATGTGCAATAATGCCGCTTGCCTCTTTGCTTCCCTCTCTGAGCCACTAATTGCCGCGCCGTCTGCTGTCAGTGCCACAGAGAGGCCTGATAAAGCTGAGCGTGTCTGTGTGTCGCTGTGATAATACTGCTGACGAGGACTTCACAGGCAACGAACACAACCCTATTAACTGGGGACACTTTCCAGGAGTTAAAATGAAAGAGGAGGGGAGTAGCGGTGCGCTTTTCTTTCCCAGCTTCCCTTCCCCAAAGCAGTTTTTATTACGGTTTACAGTTCATTAAATGCTGTCTCTGAAGAGCTGATGAATCCTCACACTCAGAGTTTGACAAGTGATGTCCAACTGATCCTCCTTTTTTGGAAAAACAATCAGGTGTAAAAAATATTGTTTTCAATAATAATTGAACATAATCTAGAGATTTGTAATCATAGCCTGTGCACATCCACTTGGTATATTGTACATTTTTGAGGCATGTCATTTTTCCTTAACAGTAGCACTGTAAGTATATCATGCTGCCAAAATATACCAACCATTTGTTGTGAGGCCAATTAAAAACAACTAAAACAGAAGGTTCAGAAAATTAAGAGCTGAAAATGAAATTCAGGTTATTTTGTTTTGTTTGTTTTTTTAATGAAAAAAAAGGAAGAAAAAGCTTGCGTCCAGTTATATTTCCATCTAATCCACAGAATCTATGCTTCTCACTAAGGAAAAGACCTCTGGATTGTGCAGCTTACAATAAAGCCTCATGCATTTAACTGCTAGGGCCATAGATGTTCAAGTGTACTCCAAATGCAGGTCAAGTTATCTGCACTCCAGTAGCCTTAACCTGCTGACAAATATTTCTCATTTTAGTCAAACAATCCACCATTCATCTGTCTTTGCTGCCGCTTCTGCATTTACTCAGTGCCTTCAATTTCTCCTCTTTGCTTCTAACATAAAACTCTTCTGTTGAAAAACATTCTTTCAACTGATCATATACATCTATACTCATTTTTTCCTAACACACACATATATGCACACACACTTCATAAATCATTTATACTTTCCAGACATGAACCTATATACTTCAGTCAGGGCTTTTGACTTTGATACAGCAGTATGTCCTTGAGAAGAAGAGTCAACCTTTGCTCCCCCTAAATGTTGCCAATCTTTAAACACAGTCTCATCGATAGATGGAGCTCAGGGAGGAATAACAAACAGCTCCTGAAACTTCAAAACAGGGATACACACACACCCGCACACACCCGCACACACACACACACACACACACACACACACATAGAAGCAAACAGACACACAAGCACACAAGTTCACCTTGCCAGAAAGAAGGAATGGGAGACTGGCACAAAATTAGCATTAAGAAAATCAAGGTCAGTAAGTATTTTTCACTAAAATCATGAATCAGGAACATTTCAATGATTTGATACAGTATGGAATAAAGACAAGATCTATATTAAGTGTTAACACCCAGTTTGAAGATTGGATAACATGGTAAGCCCAATGAGCCAACTTATTTTTAGCTCTAAGCTCAAGTTACCTAAAAGCTCATACAAATGCCATATTTAATGATATAATCTAAACATCTAAACATATGTGGCTAAGAGCTCATGACACATAAATCCAAATGTAGAGCTCTGAAGACCTGAACTTGATAAATAAATCTGGTTGAGCTTGGCTAGATCTAAATAGAGGCAGAGTGAAGGTCAATGCTTTCTGTCCTCATGGAATAGCCCACGATTGTTTCCCAAATATGATGACTGGAAAGACTCACTGTGATGTCACATAGACGCAAAATCACCTGTTTCGTAGTAGGATAGTAGAAATTTTACTATGATGACATTGGGATACAAAATGAGTGAAGTACTACAGAAAGGCTTATAGCTGATGTGAATGAATTTTTTTATATTTTTTTGTAAAAAATATAATTTATAATTTATCATATATTAATGTGTATATTGAACTGTAATCAAGCTAGAAGAAAAATCTAAATGAATATCGGGTTTTCTATTTGATTTAAATTTTATCCTAAAGGAATGATGACATAGTGATAACCTTATTTGGAGAATCTAGGTCAAGCTGCGGTCGGACTTTGCTAAAGGCTAACTGCTAGCAACATGGGCACTTCAGACAGTGAGCTACGTTTATCAGAAAAGACAGCATTTAGAAAATAAATAAACTTACAGGTAATGACAAGGTTGTGGTCGCCTCCCTCAGTGTTGCTGCACAAGTTTGCTTTTAAATCCATTTGTTTGAAAACCCAGACCTGACTGCACAGAAGTTACTACTAGCTCCATACACGCAGCTGAATCAGACAGGGAGGGGGGAGACGGTGCACAGACCATTAGGAGAGGAGGGGGGTTGCGCTGAAATGGCGCTGTTTACTTGATAGTGTGCTCTTATTGGAGCAATTAAATTGATGTATTGATAGAACTACGTAGAATGATAGCCTGCTGTCTGATTCAACTGTTTCTGAGCAGAGAGACAAAGCTGGCAGACCATAAACAGGTACTTTGATTCTCACTCTGGACATTCATATGGTCTCATCAGTGCACAATAGATCATATTATACACCCAAAACCCCATAAAAGTGAAATTTGATGTCATGGCACCTTTAAAAGATCTAAGAGCAGACAATAGCACTCTCTGAATAGTGCTCCCACTATTTTGATATTTGACTAGTCACCAGTTATTTTTGCAATTAGTTGACTAATCAGATCATCCAAAAATTGTAGCATATTGACAGTACCAGTCAAAAGTTTAGACTCATTGAATCTATTGAAAAAACATAACCAAATTTTTGACTGATAGTGTGTGTGTTTATACATGTCAACATATATATACTATTCAAGAGAAGCTGACCCTGAGTAGCTATGACTATGCATGTGCATTTAGGACAGAAAGGCAGAGAAGGCACCTAGCAAGTTAAAAAAAAGTTGACATCTCTTCATGAGTGCCTAGCAACACAAATGAACCAACTCTTGAATGGGTGGTCAAGGACCTAACTGTCCTGATCTTGTAAGAACCTTAGAGAAACAGTATGCCATCAAACTACATGTATCTTACCTGTCTCTTCACAACATGAAAGCTCCTGTTGGCATCATAACATCTAAGATAAGTGATCAATACATGACAAAGGAAAGGAAAGGTATTGATAAAAATACCTGAGGGGCCAAAAACCAGCTGCTGGTTGACAGAACTGTCCCCATGACTGCAAAAACCAGACAGACAAACCTGTGCACGTCCTTGGTTACCAGAGAGCCTATAACTTAATGCCACATACATGGATCGTAGAATGCCTGAAGCTGTACAAGGCCAACAACACTAAGGGCCTGATTTACA
>JALJCO010003297.1:0-106714 GCA_023101725.1 Atherinomorus stipes | reverse complement strand
GGTTTCATCTGACCATATTCCATTCTCCCAGTCCTCTTCTGGATCATCCAAATGCTCTCTAGCAAACTTCAGACGGGCCTGGATGTGTCCTGGCTTAAGCAGGGGGGAGCACATCTGGCACTGCAGGATCTGAGTCCCTGGCGGCGGTGTGTTACTGAGAGTAGCCTTTGTTACTTTGGTCCCAGCTCTCTGCAGGTCATTCACTAGGCCCCCCCGTGTGGTTCTGGGATTTTGTTCACTGTTCTTGTGATCATTTTGACCCCACGGGGAGATCTGCGTGGAGCCCCAGATGGAGGGAGATTCTCAGTGGTCTTGTAAGTTTTCCATTTTCTAATAATTGCTCCCACAGTTGATTTCTTCACACCAAGCTGCTTACCTATTGCAGATTCAGTCTTCCCAGCCTGGTGCAGGTCTACAATTTTGTTTCTGGTGTCCTTTGACAGCTCTTTGGTCTTGGCCATAGTGGAGTTTGGAGTGTGACTGTTTGAGGTTGTGGACAGGTGTCTTTTATACTGATAATAAGTTCAAACAGGTGCAATTAATACAGGTAATAGTGGAGGACAGAGGAGCCTCTTAAAGAAGAAGTTACAGCTCTGGGAGAGCCAGAAATCTTGCTTGTTTGTAGGTGACCAAATACTTATTTTCCACCATAATTTGCAAAAAAATTCTTTTAAAAATCAGACAATGCGATGTTCTGGATGCTTTCTTCTCATTCAGTCTCTCACAGTTCAGGTACACCTTTATGATGACAATTACAGGCCTCTCATCATCTTTGTAAAGGGGGAGAACTTGTACACCATTTGGCTGACTAAATACTTTTTTTCCCCACTGTATGTTCAGATGAAAACTAGTTTCAGTTGAATCATTTCTTGACGTCTCAAAGGAGACTAATTTCTGCTTCATGTTTGGAATCTGATAGTTTCTGATTTGTCTTCCAGATTCTGTTTTAATAAAATGTTGTTGAACAATTTCAGAGTTCAGCAGTGAAATCATTAAACCATCTTTATTCACAGAAACCAACCAGAACCAGAACCAGGACCAGGATCCAGCTGTGTGTCCTTTGCTACGGATCAAAACGATCCTCCCTCTCTGGGATGTGAAGTCAGAGGAATGGAGGTGAGCTGGGTGTAAATGTTGGATCAGAGTCAAGGTGTGAACAGTTTTTATTCCAACATGTGTTTCAGCTCTTTTCCACATTTCTATGCTCAGATGTGAACACTGATTTAATGTTCACTTATTAATTTCATAACCTGAGAATTCTCCGAACGCTTCAGTTAACTGTACTAAGTTGGGCACACTATGTTTTAGATTTGTCAGGATAAAGATAATGTCATCTGCAATTAAAGAAATAAGGTGATTTCTTCCTCCTATTTTGATACCTGATATTCCTGAATTTACTGTCAACGGCCATGGCTAGAGGTTCTATTGCTAAAGTAAAGAGTAGTGGGTGATAGAGGACATCCCTGTCTGGTTGACCGCTGTAAGCTAAAAGGTTTTGAGATGTTGTTTGTTAAAACTTGTGCAGTAGGGTTTGTGATGAGGAGCCAAACCAAAGAGCTTGGAGTTAACAGAGGAACGACTTCTGTTGCATAAATGTGGTTTGGATATATATATATAAAAAAGACCGACACCGTCATGGAGCAGACAACAGAAAGAATCCCAGCTCTTGGGACTGTCGTCGGTCTTTTTATATCCAAACCTCATCCATGTGACAGAAGCTGTCTCACCTTTAGGTAAAAGCCTCTCAGTTTGAGTCGGCTGGTCATCTTGTTAAGAATTAGTCTAATTACACCCGTCTGAATGGTCCGCCATCGTCTCCCTCCATGTTTGTTTGCAGCGTGCGTGCACATGCAGCGCATCTTGATTAAACACTGCAGTAAAACGCCTATCACCATATAAGCTTCATATGAAACGATAGAAATTTCCCTATCGTCCAGACGATATATATTGTTATATCGCCAAGCCCTAGTCTTTATTATGTTTCTCATATGATATATTTAGGACACGTCTTAGTCGAATATACTATCTCAATATAAGTGTTTTGTGTAAAAATGATCAATCAATCCAGATTTCTTCATCATTTCTATATCGCAGACGGGAGTTTGAAATGAAATGTCAGAACCCCAAAAAGCAGTGGAACATCTGTGTGCTTATGCTTCACCTGTAACAACACATTCTCACTCCCTCCACGTCACCTGTTTACGTGCGGGGAATTGCCTACCCAATCCAAACCTACATGGCCCTGTGTGAAAAAGTGATTGCCCCCTAAACCTAATAACTGGTTGTTCCACCTTAGCAGCAACAACTGCATCAAGCATTTGTGATAACTGGCAGTGAGTCTTCTACAGCACTGTGGAGGAATTTTGTTCCACTCATCTTTGCAGAATTGTTGTAAATCAGCCACATTGGAGGCTTTTCCAGCATGAACCACCTTTTTAAGGTCATGCCACAACATCTCAATTGGATTCAGGTCGGGACTTTGACTAGGCCACTTTAAGTCTTCATTTTGTTGTTCTTAAGCCATTCAGAGGTGGACTTGCTGGTGTGTTCTGGATCATTGTTCTGCTGCAGAACCCAAGTGTGCTTCAGCTTGAGGTCACCAACAGATGGCCGGACATTCTCCTTCAGGATTTTTTGGCAGACAGCAGAATTCATGGTTCCATTTACCACAGCAAGTCTTCCAGGTCCTGAAGCAGCAAAACAGCCCCAGACCATCACACTACCACCACCATATTTTACTGTTGGTATGATGTTCCTTTTCTGAAATGCTGTTACTTTTACGCCAGATGTAATGGGACCTACACCTTCCAAAAAGTTCAACTTTTGTCTCGTCAGTCCACAGAGTATTTTCCCAAAAGTCTTGGGGATCATCAAGATGCTTTCTGGCTAAACTGAGACGAGCCTTTATGTTCTTTTTGCTCAGCAGTGGTTTTGGTCTTGGAACTCTGCCATGCAGGCCATTTTTGCCCCCCAGTCTCTTTCTGATGGTGGAATCAATCACTTTTTCACACAGGGCCATGGAGGTTTTTTTTTTTTTTTTTCCCTTACTAATAAAAATCTTCATTTAAAAACTGCATTTCCCGCGACCCTGAACTGGATAAGCGGTACAGAAAATGACTGACTGACTGACTAAAAAACTGCATTTGTGTTTACTTGTGTTATCTTTGTCTCATATTTAAATTTGTTTGATGATCTGAAACATATAAGTGTGACAAACATACAAACAATTGAGAAATCAGGAAACTTTCTCACACAACTGTATAAAATTAATGAATACAGTTGTTTAAAAAGCTCAACTTTAAACATTAAAATACCACATACAGCAGTAATATATAAAGAATAGTACAAAATGGACAGGAACTTTGTGATTTTACATTTTAAAGTTTTGGTAACGTTGCAGTAAAGGAATACAAGTTACATTTGTAATGGTGTATTTTCACTTAAATGTATTATTTTTGTGGTAAGACTTAATTACAGAATTGTAAGTAATGCAGCCATTTAATTTAATTCAATTCATTTTAACATCACATGGAATGATGTATTCTGATCTGGTTATTCCATGTGACACTACATGTAATCAGAACTGTTGTCTATTACATGTGTGGCATGCGCAGATCTGGACATATGTGATTTATCATGGCGGTCAAGCTTCTTGTTTTTGTACTGTCTGATCATGCACCATGTTCTGCTCCTGTAAAGTTTTTATTTTAAACAAAATCATTTCTGTTTAGAAACCATGTTTCTAAGTGGATAAATGTCACTGCTCATGTCAAGATAGATTTTTTATTTTTATTTTCCCCAAACAGAACTTTACTGATGAACAGTAAAGTTCAGTAGTTATCTGTAGATGCATCATTGTAGCTGAACATGCAGTTAGTTGGAACAACTGCAGATTCACCATTGCTCTAATGTATTTGATACATCATAAGGACGATTGCAGTCAAAACAATTTTGAGAACAATATCCGGGTCATCATCATCATCAGAACCAATAAAAAGGGTGACATGAATGTGTCAGGATCACCAACCACTTGTTTTCTTCAGTGCTGTGTGGTGTTTATTGATGAACAGATAAAGTTGAGGATCTAATAAGCTTTCCTTCTTTACAAGGTCTTCTCTGCAACATTATATGGTATTTTCTACTCCACTGATACTGCTGACTGAGGCATTTTGCATGTAGACATTTTAAAAGTGTTACTTTGAAGGAGCTCTGAGGTGAAGAGGTGGAAATTTTTCTGCTGCATGGTCTTGAAATCCAGCTTGATCTTTTTGTCTTATTTCAGTGTTCCCTGCAGAAGTACAGCAGCTGTTGGTGATTACAAAGAGGGTTTCCTGAAAATGGAGCCTGGAGAAGCAGGACCCAGATCCTCTCTCACAAAAAGGAGGAACCAGAAAAACTGTGGGCCAATCAGGATGTGATGGAAGCTGGAATGACAACAGGGCACATGGGTCAGGTTTAAACAGTGATATGATGTGTAACACTGTCAAAAATTCACTCAGCTGCTCTGAATGTGGGGAAGAGTTTCACGACCAAGGATCTCTCCAGAGACACTTGACACAAAGGTCTTTGAGCTGTTTGAAACATAAGAAATGTTTTAAAGCAATGCAAAATGTGAATTTACAAGAAATGGTCAACACAGAGAAAAAAACAACTCAATGCAGTGTTTGTGGTGAAATCTGTGGTCATAAAGTGGGTCTTAGGGAACACATGAGAATCCACACAGGAGAGAAACCAGTAAGCTGTGAAGAATGTGGAAAAAGTTTTTTTTCAAAAGTCAAACTTAAACAAACACATGAAAATCCACACAGGAGAGAAACCTTTCAGCTGTGATGAATGTGGACGCAGATTTAGTCAAAAGGGACACTTCAACCAGCACATGAGAATCCACACAGGAGCGAAACCATACTGCTGTGATGAATGTGGACAAAGATTTAATCAAAAGACGGATTTAAACAAACACATCAGAATCCACACAGGAGAGAAACCATTCAGTTGTGAAGAATGTGGAAATAGTTTTATTCAAAAGTCACACTTAAATGCACACATGAAAATTCACACAGGAGAAAAACCATTCAGCTGTGATGAATGTGGACATAGATGTAGTCGAAAGACTGATTTAAACCAACACATGAGAATCCACACAGGAGAGAAGCCATTCATCTGTGAAGAATGTGGAAAAAGTTTTATTCAAAAGTCAAACTTATGCAAACACATGAGATTCCACATAGGAGAGAAACCATTCAGCTGTGAAGAATGTGGAAAAAGTTTTATTCAAAAGTCAAGCTTAGACAAACACATGAGAATCCACACAGGAGAGAAACCATTCAGCTGTGATGAATGTGGACATAGATTTAGTCACAAGGGACACTTCACTGAGCACATGAGAATCCACACAGGAGAGAAACCATTCAGCTGTGGTGAATGTGGGCAGAGATTTAGTCGAGAGGCATCCTTAAACAGACATATGAGAATCCACACAGGAGCAAAACCATTTCCCTGTGAGGTTTGTGGTGAATTATTTAGATGGAATATATCTTTAAAAGGACACATGCGTGTCCACATGAAATAGAGACAACAGTTAACCCTCTAGGCGCCACAGTTTATCTAGGAAAATATTCCATTTGGACTTCAAGATTTCAAAATGCTGTAGCTTAGAGGTGGTGAGAGATAGATCCATAATTAAATGAGAAAAATACTCAAAGACCTAAAGTTTGTGATGGGAGTAAATTTACTCATGTAATTTGCATATTGTGACGTCATCAAGTAGCAGCCACATTGGATTGTGTAACTTTCAGTAAAAAAAATATTTTTGAACATATTTATACTATAAAATGACACTTTCATCTCATGCTCAAAATAAAGAAACAGGAGTTTGGTTGGAGTAAATTTGCTCATATAAATTGTATATCAGCAGGTAAAATTCAGTAAAACAGAATTCCGAACATAAATACACAGGAGATTTTTTTTTTACAGTTTTTCACTGATCCTTTTTCATCCTCAGAATAAATGAACAAAAATCTGACAGTATATTTGCTAATATCATTTGTATAACAACAGGTAAAATTATATTTTTATGATTTTTTTACGTTATTTTTTTAAATAAGTTTTTTTTTTTGTTATTATAGATTTGTAATTTGTCATAACCTGGCTGACCCCTCTCAACATGATCTTTATTTGCAAAGTGGAGGAAAGATAGGAAGCTCTCATCTCAGATCTGTTCCTTGTCATCACTTTGCCAAAGCCAGGTGTGCAAACTAGAGCCCGACTGATATGGGATTCTTAAGGCCGATACCAATATTGGGGGCTTTCAAAAAATGATATCCGATATATTAACCGATATCCGATATACATCGGCCAGAATATTAAAAAAATTAACATGGACACGCACAGGATATGCACTGTCCAACTGTAGTCCAACTCAAATTCTCATAACCAAAATATGATTCATTCAAAGAAACAGAACACTATAGAATTAAAATAAGCAACTTTAATTTGAACAGTGTCAACATAAGACCATAAATACAATCAATTCAAAAAGGGGAAAACAATACTAACCAGCCTTGAACTCCTGCTTAGCTTTGCTGTTTTTAGATCAATACTGCCAGTTTAAAAGTGGCAGGTTGGAATGCAGAAAGCACAGTTTTTCTGCATTTTCTCCTTCAGGGAGCTCCGCTTATCATCATAAATGTTGCCAATTGAGCTGAACACTCTCTCGCTTGGCACAGAAGACGGGGGGCATGAGAGATATTTCCTGGCCTGAACAGACAATCCCTGGAAGCACTTGGAGTTTTCGTCCCACCATTTCAGTGGGTCCCCACTTCGTCTGTCTAGGACAGGCTCCTGCAGGTATGTGTCCAGTTCCCGCAGAATACCCTTCGGAGCTTCTTCCTGACCAGCTGAGCTCAGCATTTTGTCAAACAGACTGTCCAGCAAACTACCAGCTCGCTTTCTTTTGTGGCTTTCTTTGTCATCACACATGCCAAGGTCTTGTGGTGTGTTCGCTGCAGGGATGCTGCTTACATCTTCAGTGAGCCATGCTTTGGCGTGGGCTAGAGCCTCTGATGGCAAAGAACGTTCCTTATACTGTGGGTCGAGCAGGCATGCGAGAACCACCTTTTTGGATTCCATCACCTTTTGAAACAGCTTCTCCAGGCTCTCCAGCATGATCTTTCAAAGTGTCTGGATTCCACGAGTGTTGGGTCCCTCTGACACGAGCAGCTGTTTCAGCACACTGATATTGGGTATAATCCAGGAGACAGAGGCATCTGCTTTGCTCAGTTCATTTGTGACTTCCTCCAGGGGGTGCAAGGGTCTCAACCAGATTGGCTGCCACATCCCATTCCTTTGCTGTAGGACACAAAAAGTTCCCATGGTCACTGGAGTAGGTGGTAACTGCCCTTTTTTGCTCCAACATTCTACTGAGCATGTGCAATGTGGAATTCCACCTCACTGAGACATCTTGGAGTATTGAATGCTGGGGAACTCCAACCTCCTCCTCTGGATGGCAGACAGCCGTTGTTGTGCAACAACTGACTGGTTAAAGTGTGTTGCAATCTTTTTCATTTTGGCCAACATGTCCTTCACCTTCCTCTGTGCGCTCAGCCCATCACTGATATACAGCTGGAGTGTGTGGGCAGTGCAGCTCAATATCCCGTTCTTGGATCATGGTTAGGAAGACCTGGCTGATGTCTCCTATGTGGGACCCTGACATGGCCTTTACGTTGAGTACAAGTTGGGCCCTCGTCCAGTTATGATCAATGAACTGAGCTGTCAAGCTCATCAGTGCTTCTGTCGGTCCAGACCAGCAATCAGTGGTGAAGGAAATGCTGTTTCCAGCATTTTCCTCTGAGAGCAGTTCCTTGACCTTTGCTACAACTTTTGTGTACATTTCTGACATGAGCTGTGTGCAAAAATTGTTTTCACTTTTTATTTGATATCTTTGCTCTGCCTTTGCCATCAATCTTTGAAATCCAACACCCTCCACAACTGAATAAGGGAGGATATCTGTTGCAATCATCTCCATGATGACCTTGTCCATGTCTTTTGACCTCTGGTCATTTGATGTCCACTTTGTGGTCTTATCGAATGCTTGCGCGATTGTAGACTGTGCTGGCTGTGGTTTTGAGGCTTTTGCCTGTACCATTTTAGCCTGTGCATCATCGTATTCTTTTTTGTGGTGCTGTTTCAGATGCTGCCACAAATTTGTGATGTTTTTCTCTTTACTGGTGCTGGAGCCCCTGGCTAACTTTAACACCACATATGTTGCATCCAACACCTGTTGCATCCTTTGTGAAGTGGCTCCACACTTGACTTTTCCCCTCTGCCTGTGAAATATATCTACATTTAGTGTATTTTGGTAATTAATTAGATTTCAATACTATAGATGAGCAATTCAAAATTAAAACTAGTGGCTCCATACAGCTTAAAGTGATAACACACAGGCTAATGGGAGATGTTTTGTAACTGATACATTTTTAAAAGACTCATTCACAAAAACATCTTGGAAATATAAATTTGTCATATTTATAAGCTATTGAAAAGTCCCATCCTCCACTGACCACAAGGCCCCAAACTAGATTTAAGTGGCAATGTTGCAGATTTTAAAACATCCAAACAGAATTACAACTAAATACATTAGTTGGAACCTTTTAAAAATTGATTTAATGAAAACATTATGGCAGTATGAAGTGTGGAGGGACACAATATAATAATCTTATATTCCCTCTAAAATCCCATATCTTGTTTATTTCATGAAGAGGCAACTTACACAGCATTTAAATGCTGTAGCCTATAATAGTCTTACTTTGGCTAATACAGTAGTAGAGATGGGAGTTAGCTGTTGCATATGTCTTTGTTTATTTTACAAAGAAGCAACTTATTCGGTTAAAATGCTATATGTTTGCCAAAGCTGACTCCTCCCCTCCCCCCTATCTCCTGGTTCCTGTTCCTTGGTTGTCCATGGCCCGGGGCCCTAATTTTAAATTTTTTTTAATTTCTACTTACCCTGAAACTCCACCCGTCTATTTCTCTCCTTCCCCTCCCCCTCCTCTCCCCTCCCCTCCCCTTTCCCTGCCCCTCAGTTCATTTCTTTTCTGGCCGCGCAGCGCGGGGGGGGGTGCGGAGAAACCCCCCTCCCCCTTGGGGGGGCGGGGGGGGGCAGCACCAGGGAAGCAACAAAAGCAAAAGAACAAAAAAAAGCACCTCTCGGAAGTTTCTTTTCTGTCTTTCCACAAACCCCTATTTTTATTGCACACTTTTCTCCTACCCTTCATGAACCAGCCACCCACCCCATCCCGCCCTACTCCAATCCAACCAAACCCCTCCTGCCCCCTATTCCCCAATCTCCACCATTCACCAAATGTCATTCACAAATGCAGTGAGAATGCTTTCATCTCAGGGATGGTGACATCATACCAGCCATGAAATCTGGAGTTGGTGTGTGGCTTGATACTGGTGAGCATATCTGTTTCATTTGTGATGAGGTTCCTCATCCAAAAACAGAGACATGCACAAGCATCTGTGAGATCCTTGTGTCTGCGATATCCCACAGGCTCGTTACAGCCTTTGATCCATTCATGGATCACTTCCTCAACTCCCCTATTTTTGAAAAACCCGGTCTTCTGCCCACACATCCTCTCATTCTTTCTTCCATCAAATGCGGCAGAGAAAACTTTCGCGCGCTGCCGCTGCGACGTCAGTCACTCGTCTCTGACGAATGCTGATCCTTCCCTTCTAATCCTGATCAATAAAGATCAGTGCAGCACCTCGTCTGCGCTGTAAAGGCCTCTGGCTTTATCTTTTTTATCCTAAAAGTAGCGATCTGTCTCTCACTCTTTCCAATACGCCACTGCTTCCACCTTTTGTCTCTCTCTCGCTTTGCTGTCCCGCGTGCTGCAGCTCCGCGCGCAGACAGCGGGTGTCAGGTTTCAAACCTTTTTTTCTCCGATTTTTTTCATATAAACACACTCAAAAATGACGTCAGGACTGAAGCTGTATGTCATGGCGATGTCGTAAGACCAAGCAGTAACAGTACAAGGCTATAGATTTAAAGATAAGGTCTGTTATATTCAGTAATGTCGCCTGTTGCAATGATGTGACTTTGGCGCCTAGAGGGTTAAAGGCAGGGTGGATGATTCTTTTCAGAAGCATTTTTTACTATATTGCTTAAAACCTTCCTCACACTCCGACTGCAGCCAATTAATAAAATGTTCTGACACAAAATTTTAAAAATGTAGTCACCTGTGGAACGTACAGGACTGAAAAAACCAGTCCAATCATATTGAAGGGCCCATTGATATGATTATATGTCCATCAAACTCACTACCGTTTTGTTCCCCCCGTACGGAACAACGGTAGGAGCCCGCTCGCATTGTGCTATGAATGTCTCAACAGTGTACATGAACATGGCTGCTCCCTGCTGTTATCTGTGCAGCTGTTACTCTTAAAAAATTCACCAAAAAAAAAAAGGGATGTGGATTCCTAGCAAGCTAACAAGCTATCCACTCAGCCATTATCGGTTATAGAAGATAGAATAGAATAGAATAGAATAGGCTTTTATTGTCATTGTAACCAGCATCCCAGTACAGCGAAATTACTTTCAAGTACAACCCTCCAAGATCAGACAGACAAAACATAACATACTGGAACCGGGAGGTCTTGAGGGAGCAGCATATGCACGCGCTCCCATGTTTGCAGAGACATAGTGAAAAGATAAACATCGGGAGAGGTGGGGAGAGGGGACAAAAAAGAAACCACTGTCCCGCCTTCTGCAGAGGACGTGATGGTGGGTTAAAAAAAAAAAAAGTGGGTGGTGTCATGTGTACAAGGACAAGCATCGGTTCCTGTGCTCTGGAGGCGTGGTGTCGCGTGGGCGTATTTTTTCAAATGTAGCTTGCTTGAATAGTTTTTCCAGGATCCCCTACCCTGCCTTTGAAGCATTTAGCTAAAAATCTGTCAATTATGTGTTCAGTGTAGATGTCTCGTTTAAACAAGAACTTTAGGGGGGATTTTCTATGAAAGCCTCTTGATAACATCAAACTGGAAAGTCCGACTTGGACCACTGAGCCTGAAGTCTTTCCACAAATGCAGCTCAACTTCATTTTAGGACTTATTCAAGTAAGAAAGTGTTTTTCACACTTCCCATTTCTCTGATTGTCTGGGAAATGTGGCTCTCATCCTGAACCACCGTGCTGCTGACAGTCTCCAGATATCTATTGGGAGGATTGCATATGTAACCTTTTTTCACTTCTTAATAAATACGCTTGGACAACTGAAGACATTTTGTACTATTTTATTCCATCTAAAAGAAACCGGGGGGAAACGTTGATCCCAACACCTCCCAGATTTAGAACTTTATCAACTGGCTGCCCAAGGTTTTTATCTGTGACATATAATCCAAAATACAAAGAAGAACAATGGATACATATTGATGATTTACTAGTACGATCTTTTAATAGTTTTATTTTTTAAAAAATGAAATAAAGATTAAAGGAAACTTTTATAGAAGATACTGGGAGATGTTAACATGACCAACACACATCCTACTTGGAAAAAAATTATATTAGAGAAACATTAAGTACCTACAAGCATTATTTGTTCAGTATTTCATTTTGAACTGCATTTCCACATTGCAGTTTTGATACAAATTATATACAGTGGGTACGGAAAGTATTCAGACCCCTTTAAACTTTTCACTCTTTGTTTCATTGCAGCCATTTGCTAAAATCAAAAAAGTTAATTTCATTTCTCATTAATGTACAATCAGCACCCCCATCTTGACAGAAAAAAACTGAAATGTAGAAATTTTTGCAAATTTATTAAAAAGAAAAAAACTGAAATATCACATGGTCATAAGTTTTCAGACCCTTTGCAGTGACTCATATCTAACTCGCAGGCTGTCCATTTCTTCTGATCCTCCTTGAGATGGTTCTACTCCTTCATTGGAGTCCAGCTGTGTTTAAATAAACGGATTGGACTTGATTTGGAAATGCATACACCCGTCTTTATCAGACCTTCCAGCTCACAGTGCATGTCAGAGCAAATGAGAATCATGAGGTGGAAGGAACTGTCCAAGGAGCTCAGAGACAGAATTGTGGCGAGACACAGATCTGGACAAGGTTACAAAAGAGTTTCTGCAGCACTAAAGGTTCCTAAGAGCACGGTGGCCTCCATAGTCCTTAAATGGAAGAAGTTTGGGACGACCAGAACTCTTCCTAGACCCGGCCGTCCAGCCAAACTGAGCAATGGTGGGAGAAGAGCCTTGGTGAGAGAGATAAGAAGAAGCCAAAGATCACTGTGGCTGAGCTCCAGAGATGCAGTAGGGAGATGGAGAAAGTTAACTATCTATCACTGCAGCCTCCACCAGTCGGGGCTTTACGGCAGAGTGGCCCGATGGAAGCCTCTCCTCAGTGCAGACAGATGAAAGCCCGCATAGTTTGTAAAAAACACATGAAGGACTCTCAGACTGTGAGAAATAAGATTCTGGTCTGATGAGACCAAGATTTAACTTTTTGGCGTTAATTCTAAGCGGTATGTGTGGAGAAAACCAGGCACTGCTCATCACCTGCCCAATACCATCCCAACAGTGAAACATGGTGGTGGCAGCATCATGCTATGGGGGTGTTTTTCAGCTGCAGGGACAGGACGACTGGTTGCAGTTGAAGGAAAGATGAATGCGGCCAAGTACAGAGATCCTAGAAGAAAACCTCTTCCAGAGTGTTCAGGACCTCAGACTGGGCCGAAGGTTCACCTTCCAGTAAGACAATGACCCTCACACACAGCTAAAATAACAAAGGAGCGGCTTCAGAACAACTCTGGGACCATTCTTGACTGACCCAGCCAGAGCTCTGACTTAAACCCAACTGAGCATCTCTGGAGAGACCTGAAAATGGCTGAACACCACCATTCACCATCCAACCTGACAGAACTGGAGAGGATCTGCAAGTAAGATTGACAGAAGATCCAAAATCCAGATGTGAAACACTTGTTGCATCATTCCCAAGAAGATTCATGGCTGTAGTCGCTCAAAAGGTGCTTCTACTCAGTATTGAGTGAAGGGTTTGAATAGTTATGACCATGTGATATTTCAGTTTTTCTCTTTTAATAACTTTGCAAAAATTTCTACATTTCTGTTTTTTTTCTGTCAAGATGGGGTGCTGATTGTACATTAATGAGAAATAAAATTAACTTTTTTGATTTTAGCAAATGGCTGCAATGAAACAAAGTGTGAAAAGTTTAAAGGGGTCTGAATACTTTCTGTACCCACTGTATTAACTGAACATTTATCACATTAAATCAGACACAAATAAACAGTTAAATGAAATTATGAAATGAGAAATATGAAGAGTAGGAAGAGGGAAGAAGAGAAAATGATGGAAGGAGGAGGGATGAGTGAGAGGGCCACGTTGGTACTAAGGAGCCAAAGTGGGCCAAGAAAACCTCCCCCCACCATTCCACCAGCAGCAGCCTGAAGCCTTGATCCAAGGCAGGATGGATCCATGCTTTCATGATGTTTCCAGCAGATTCTGAGCCGAGCATCTGAATGTGGAGCTGAAATGGAAACTCATCAGACCAGCAACGTTTCTCCATCTTCTATTGTCCAGTGTTGGTGAGTGTGTGTGAGTTGTAGCCTCAGTTTCCTGTTCGTAGCTGACAGGAGTGGCACCCGGTGTGGTCTTCTGCTGCATTCTGGTCCAGACAACTGCTGCTACTGGAGATTTTCTCTTCTACAGACCAGAAACACTAGAAATGGTTATGGTGGAAATCCCAGTAAATACTCAGACCAACAACTATTAAATCCCCTTTCTTCCTCATTCTGATGCTCAGTTTGAACTTCAGCAAGTCGTCTTCACCACGTCTACATGACTAGATGCTGCCATGTGATTGGCTGATTTGTGAATGAATTTAGATGTAAATAAACATGATGTGAGAATTTGTTTCCATCTTTTCTACCAGATGTTGTGAAGCTCTGTTCTAACAAGTCTCTAAGCCAGATTTCCTCTTGGAGGATCACTAACGGTTAATTGTTTCTCTTCAGTCTCCAGGGGCCTCATGAATAAAACCTCTGTACGCTCAGAAAATGTGCATTTGTTCTTGCCTCAGCCTCGGACACCAACACCTCTATTTTACATTCAGTGAAACTCTTTTCTCAGTCTTTCCCAAAGCCTTCTCCATGGTTATTTGGACAAAGAGTGGAAGTCTGTATTGTATTTATACTAATTTGTATATTTATTTATGGGTGGGGACAGGGTGGTCCACGTGCCAGCAGCAGCTGCATTCTGCGCACGTTTTTATACATCTGAATATTTCTGTGCAGCAAACGTTTTACAGTTTGTCCCCATGACAATTGTGAGTGTGAAAGCTGAGCACTCTTTTATCCATGAGGCTCCTGGTCTCCACATGATCTGTCTGAAGGGGATCTTCTGTGTCTTTGAGTTAAAGTTACTGACATTACATGCAACCACATAACAGACCTTCCTAGTTAGATGAAAGCCCTTACAACTCCTGATAAAATAAAACCTGATAACCTTACAGAGGTGAACTGTAATGCTGTTTATCACCATAACAATATGACATATAGAGGCTGATATATGAAGAACCATCATGTCTGATCCTTAAATACTAGCTCGCTGGCTGATATAGATACCAAAATTTTCCCAATCACTATCAGTGATCACGCACCAGACTCCTTCACCTTGATGAATAAGGAAGGCCCCCCCCCACCAGTTAGAAATTGGAGATTTAATACATCATTACTTTATTATTATTAGTTTATTAGTTTCTTTAAAAAAGAATAGGAAATAAATTTACAAAATGACATTCCAGGAACATCAGCAAGTCTTGTATGGGAAGCAGGTAGAGCAGTAATGTGAAGCATCAGTTTTTCATCTTACAAGAAAAAGAGAACGAAAAAGAATCACAACTAGAACTTGAAATTAAATTACCAGAGGAGGATTACATCATCTCCCCGGATGAAGAAAAATGAAATAGAGTAAGGAGGGCTAAACTAGAATTAAAGAAGTGATGACATAGCAGTAAAAACTAGTTCATGTTGTTGGCATTGCTGCATATGTCAAATCTCCAAAGAAAAAAACGGCATTTTTTACAGCGGAGTATTGTTTTGTTTTGAAACGCCAGTTTAATAATAATAATAAAAATAATAATAATACATTTTATTTGTATAGCACACTTTAAAATCCAGAGACATCTCAAGGTGCTTCACAACAGAGATTTAAAAACAAAATTATAAAATCAAGAATAATAAAAAGCATAACAGTTCTACAAACAACAATACTAGTAATAAATACATATTTAAAAAAACAATTAAAATCTAGCAACTAACCACTGGTCATGGGCCAATGGCCAGCTTCTTTAGAAATTTATTTGTCAAAAGCAACATGAAACAGGTATGTTCATACCTGTTTCTTTACTAGTTTACTTGATAGTGTGCTCTTATTGGAGCAATTAAATTACGTAGAATGATAGAACTACGTAGAATGATAGAACTACGTAGAATGATAGCCTGCTGTCTGATTCAACTGTTTCTGAGCAGAGAGACAAAGCTGACAGACCATAAACAGGAACTTTGATTCTCACTCTGGACATTCACATGGCCTCATCAGTGCACAATAGATCATATTATACACCAAAAACCCCAGAAAAGTGAAATTTGATGTCATGGCACCTTTAAATAAAATAATTAATAAGGAAACACAGTTCCTTGTGCAAAGGCTTCGCTTGGAGAACTTTGAACATAGCAACAGGTCTGGGAAATATCTGGCTAATCAACTAAGAATAAACAAAGAAAAAACTACTACAGCCTCTAGTCAGGATTCATCAGGGAATACCACCCACAATCACCAAGAAGTAAACCTAGTTTTCAGGGATTTTTACCAAAATTATATACTTGGCAAATTGAACCATCAGACAATAATATTGAGCAGTTTTTAGTAAAATTAGGAGGTCACATTCACACAATCACTCCTCATTCTTCCATCTAACATCTTGTTCCCACACTTACTAACCTGCATGATGGTGACATCACCACAAACTACAGCCGTTCCTTCCTCTGTGCGATCAGTGTCTGGTTTTGTGATTATTATGGTCTGTTCCAGCTTGTCTGTCTACCAGAGGTCTTAATCATGATTGTCAGCTTTGTTTCTGAAGATGTTGCAGGAGGCATTTTGTTTTCTTACAGGTGCAGCAGCTCTCTCTTTTTCTATCAGCTCTCTTTTCTCTCTTTCTTTTTCACTCTCTTTTCTATGTCCCCTTTTCTTTTCCCCCTTGTCAGGTCCAGCAATAATATGTAAATTCAATAATATAACAATTACAAAGAAGAAATAAATAAGTAAATAAATAAAACATAATTGGAGTTTGTATGTTCTCCCCGTGTATGTGTGGGTTCTCTCCGGGTACTCCGGCTTCCTCCCACCATCCAAAGACATGCATGTTAGGTTAATTGATCACTCTAAATTGCCCCTAGGAATGAGTGTGAGTGTGAATGGTTGTCTGTCTCTCTGTGTTGGCCCTGCGACAGACTGGCGACCTGTCCAGGGTGTACCCCGCCTCTCGCCTGATAATAGCTGGGATAGGCTCCAGCAACCCCCACAACCCTGAACTGGATAAGCGGTACAGAAAATGACTGACTGACTGATAAAACATAATATTTGTACATCCAGAGGAGTCTTATACCCATGAGGCTCCTCTTGGCAAAGCAAATCTGCCTGGAACAACACAGCAGTCAGATCCCCGTTCTGCTGCTATGATGCTGGACAGGACATGTAAAAAAAGAAAAAAAAGTGTACGTGCGCCAAAAAACCAAAGTTTGTGTGTGCAGAAAAATATTCAGATTTATAAAACCGGGCATAAGCAAAAATCCATGCAGTTTCTCCTTTATAAATCACACCCTCCCTGGAAGTTTGCGCAGGTGAATTTGGCTCATATGCGGCCCCCGACACACCCACCTTCTACCATAAACGGTCAATGCAAAGCACCTTATGGATGTTTCTGCATATAAATGAGCCAGCTGATCTGAGGCATTTAAAGCTTCATTGGGGCGACTGAGACAACAAGAAAATGCAGTTTCACAGAGATTCAAGTCGAGTTGCTTGTTGGTGATGTGGGGACTCATAAAAACATTTTATTAGGACTTCACAGTGGAATCACAGATAAACAGAAGTGACATCACGTTGCTGCAGCGGTGAATGACGTCAGCGGTACTTCATTCATCCGAACACTGATGGCTCGCTCCACAGAGCGCGTTGTGGTCAACAGCTGCGCACGGGGATTAAACCGTTCCGGCGAGTCGGTCGGGTCCACTTCAACGCAGATCTAAGAGTTTCCAAACTTTTTGAGCTGCGCTCCCCAAAATACCAGACGTTGGTGTTCCTGACCCCCGACGGCTGAACTCTTTATTGTGATATATCAGATCATTCTGCAGCATCTCTACATGTGAGGCTGGAAAACTGTCAGAATCTTCATGAATTAGGAGAACGTGATTGTTGGTGGATTATGTACACAACGGAAAGAAAACTGGGGAGTGGGTAGCTTAGTGGCAACTTCGTGGGCTTTGGCGCGTAGGATCCGGGTTCGAGTCCCCGACACAACATTCAGGTGAATCACTGTGGACCCCTGAGCAAGGTCCTTAACCCCCACCAACTGCTCCCTGGGTGCTCTAATAGCAGCTCACTGCTCTCTGATACTTACAGTACAGAGATGGTGAAATGCAGAGCCCTAATTTCCCCTCGGGGATCTTAACAGTATGAAAAAAAAAAAAATGACCAAGATATTGCCAAATTGTGATTTTTATTAATAGTTAGGCTATAATTTATTTATTCTTTCTTTTTTTTTTTAAAGTACATTTATGTTATAGATTAATCTCCCTGCATTAGCAGATTTATTTTGAGAGCGCTAATAAAAATTCTAAATTGATTTGGTTTACAGCAATTCAAATGGTCTGGCGACCCTCTGAAATGACCTGGGAATCCCCAGTTAGGGAAAAGTTGCTCTTGGAGATCTAATGGTACATCGTCAGTAATGATGGCCCAGAAAATATTTGTGGTCTGTAAAAAGTCTCTCCATCCTGATCCTCCTCTCGCCGTAATCTTCCAGCTGTGCAGCGCATCCATATTGAAGCACGAGTGTCACCGTAGTATTTAAATTTGCTGTTGCTTAATGAGATTAAACGAGGCTAGCTCAATCCGGTATCAGACAGGGGTTTACGAGGGTCTTGTTGTGTAGGGTGAACTTGACTGTAACCTTTTCCTTAACTTTTGCACTTATTAAGCTTGTAGGCCTAAATCAGACATGAGAACTCAGCTGGCCCAGCTACACTTCCTCTTTCCAAAAATAGAATTACACACACACACCTGCACTTCCTGCAAGAGTATCAGCTGCAGGGTTGAAAAGCTAACTAAGAGTTAAATCCTTATTAGGGCAAACCAAAGTAACAACTACTAGTTTTGATGTTTGTTACATCCAATTGCCTTGAAGATTACCCTTTTAAGGATGTCTGTCCCACATATAGGTGGTGCTACAACAGAGGTATAAAAACATGATGATGGGCGTTTTTCTTCCTCCTTGGGAGCAAGTTCTATCAGGGCAAATAGGTCAGAACAGGAGGGCCTTCGGGCTGAATATAAGATAAAAATCAATTACAGTACTTTACTGCTGGTTTTCTCTTTATTCTTTCCTTCCCTCACTTTCTGGGAGTAACATTTTGGTACTCAATTGTATTTGATTGTATTTTGCTTGCTTGCCTCAATAAAAGATCTCAGACTGCCTGAGGAAAAACCTGATTCACTCACAAAGCCCCTGACTCATCCTTCATAGGAGTGTAGTTAAGGGTTAAAGCTGCCTCTCGACACACTGATGAGACAAGAATACTTCCTTTAATATTTCCCGTTAGAGGTGAGTATGATTTTTGGTCCATGTTAAAATAGAGACTGACGCGAGCAGAGAATAGTTACCGTTATATACTGGAAAGTATATACAGGTCTACTTTCGGTAAGACCTTGATTTACGACCTCCTGAACTTAGTAACGGATGTACTAAGGCTCTGAAGGCTGGGGGAAGTAGGGGCGCCTCTGGATTGAATAGAGGCTTAGCGTCGTAGCCCTGAAAAGTTCCCCCCACCTTCACTTCATGGCGCCCACCGGGAAATTGGCGGACTGTACCCCTGCTTAAGACCGATAAGTAAGCTACGGTTAGGTTGCATTTCATGAAAACTAAGAGATCCAAAACACGTTCAAAGCCGGATCGCCTAGAATAGGTATGAGGGTTTGAATCAAGGAATGGGAGCTTGATCGGGACAACAAATCCGCTGCCTCCTCCCCCTCTTCCTTGAAGTGGCCTAATGGGTCTCGCGCCCGAGTAATCGCATCGAAATAAAGATCAACCGGGGTTCATTAAGAACCTTTACTAAAGTTTGTTTCTTAGTTGTCCTCTTTCGTGTGTTTTTACCCGACTTCCTCGCAGTGCAGGACGGGTTACGCTAGATAAATCTTCCGCCTGATCAACGGATAGGTTAGACTAGAACCATGGAAGAGTTTAGTGACCATTCTGTGTTTGAGGATGGCACTTCCGGAGTGGGGAATAGCAAGGGTCTGGCTGCAGGAACGATTGCACCTCAGACCACGAAGAGTGTGAGTACCCCTCCGTTTTCAGGACTGGTCCCAAAAAATCCCGACAGACGCATGGTCCAAGGAAATGTAACAATTCTTTCGGGTGATGTTATTGATATGGATACAGGTGTTACAGCTGGAACGGTGTGGAATCCAGCTAATTTGTATCTCTCCCATGGAGGAGGGTTTGCGGCAGCTTTGGCAAAACGTAATCCTGAATCTACCAGACAGACATATCTGAAGTATCAGGATCATTTACCTTTACAAGAAAATACCTGTGTTTTGCAAACTAACCAAGCAGACAGAAATCACGCACACACTTTGCATGTTTGTTATTCTCCTTGCTCACCTGACATGTCTCATTCTCAGCAGTACTCTCTCCTTTCAGAAGTCTACTATGCAGCTCTGGTATCGAGCCCAGTCGGACCGATAGTCACTCCGGTTTTTGGAGCAGGCTATTTCCAGTACGACTCTGAGGTTTTGTTCAAGTTTTAATGGACCTAATAGAACAGAATCAGGAAAGAGAAGTTGTCATTGTGACGAATGACTGGGATGAATATCAGGTGATTGAACGATCTCTCCGCCTGAGGACTAGAGCTGGGCCTTCAGCCCCTCAGATCCCGGTGGTGCAGGGCTTCTCACCGCTTTATCCCAGGAATGAGCTAGAGGGAGTAACAGCTCGATTAGAAGAGTTTGACATGGAGGGTGCTGTATCAGCGGTCTCAAGGTTCTGCTTGGGCCGGATGCAGGTAACTCTGCAAGTAGGAGACATATCTCAGGCCACTGAACAGGCCTCGTCTGCGCTCCTGATACTCCGTGAAAGGAGTCTGGAGTGTTTTGATGAGCAGTCTTTGGCTGAAGTAAGAAGGTGTTATGGAAAGAGAGAGTGGCAGAGAGACTGTGCTTCCACTATTGAAGCCAGGAAGAATGATCCAGCTGGAAGGACATTTTCTTCTGGGAAGAGAGGTGATCTCATTGTGTTGCAACAGGACTGGGTTGAGGAAAATCCTCCCCGCTTGGCGTACCATGAAATCCTGATTGGTATTCTAGGAGAGGCTGGTCCAGTTTTCCCTACAGAGCTGTGTAGGTTGATGATTTTGGAGGCTTATGCACAGGCACATGAGGGTGGTTTAAGGCATCTGGTAGTCAGAGCCAGAACCTCCTTTAAGTCTCTGGGGACCCTCAGAGGTAAAAAATTGGTACGAACAATAGCGGAAAACCTCCCGTGGGAGGTTTTTAAGCCAACAACAGGTCTGACTTTTCTGGTACAGAATTTAGAAGAAAAAGAGGAAATGATAACTGCTCTGGAGAGGGCTTATGCAGCGTTTGTGGACGGAGCAGCTGAACCGTGTGGTAAGCGGGAATTCACAGCTTCCACGCCCGTCCCTCGCGCGCTGAGCTTTTCTCCAGGTAACCTAGACCCAGTTCAGACAGGATACCACTCTCATCCGGAGTATGAGAATGAGGAGGTTTTGGAGAGGACAAGGCTGAGGAGGTTGTCTCCCGCCCGTCCCCCCAGAAGCCCTGGAATACGGGAACCTCCTCTATGTACTCCTTGGAGAAGTAACACAGAAAGAAGAAAGTCAGTCAGAATTGATCCAGGCAAGCTCCCCATGAGGAGTGTGGCTTGGGAACACAGACCTTTACTCAACCCTGTCAGGGGGAAAAATAAAAGAGCTGGGGAGGTCCCGTTTCGGGAGGTAGACCCAACAGATCCCCCTGCGACGGGTCCGATCTACTCGACACGGGAAGGACGACCTTTTCACCCACTCTTGGAGCCTGAGATGTTTGCAGATGATTATGTAGGCCCAGATTATCCATGGTATGGAGCCTCAGCGCAGGAAATAGCACTCATCAGACGGGGTTCCCCGGCACGAGAGGTGCTAGAAAGGAGCGGTGTGCCGGCACCCAGGAAACAGGCGTACCTGGCCACTGGATATGATTTTTAGAGAGAAGGTTGCCACAGAAGAGATGACTCTGTAGAGAGATACATGACAGCAAAAGCTGGTAATACTGCCCTACCCCCGCCTATTCTGAGCAGCACCCAGCAAAATGCGGGAAGCTGGATGAATGGAGCGCAAGGTGTACAACCCAGTAGAGGTGATATTAACCCAGGTTTTTCTAGCCTAGGATCTGGAGAGGGTGTTGGGGAAGTTTGAGTACATTTCTCATCACATACCGGGCTGGGCAGAAAAAGCAGCTAAATGGCATAAGTTAAAAGGGAAGCTGAGAAAGTACACGTTGGAGGGAGAAGTGGTTGAGTCTGACTTCGATTTGACCCGTGAGGAGAAGGATGAGTGCAGTGAGTTTGTACGTGCAGCAAAAAGGGATGTGGTAAGCCTCGAACAGAGGAAACAAGGCACGGGTCTCTCTGTGAGGCCTGAGATAACAGAAAAAGGAGGAACACTCTGGGTGTACAATGAAGTGTCACAGACCCCGACGATAATCCTCTCTAATGCTTTCTCTGACACGGAGAAGAAATTCTCCGATATTGAAAAATGTCTTGTGGTTCTGTTTAGGTTTTACAAGATGCTGAGAGAGTTTGGGACTCCCTCGCGGATAGAGGTGATAACTCAGTTTTTGGCGCTGA
Organism: Atherinomorus stipes; assembly: GCA_023101725.1. Lineage (NCBI taxonomy): Eukaryota > Metazoa > Chordata > Actinopteri > Atheriniformes > Atherinidae > Atherinomorus > Atherinomorus stipes. Next base: position 84,505 of record JALJCO010003297.1, on the reverse strand, counting down.
AGGAGGCCTCTAAAGACACATGTGAGGCTAACAGGGCTTTAAGCTGTAGATGGGGAAAATGGCATTTGATGTTGTTGGACCCAGACTGGCATTTTGTAACGGTTCCCTCTCAGGTCAAGGTTAAGGAACAGAAGCAGGCCGAACCTTTTCACCCACAAGTGATCATTTTTACCGACGGGTCTCATAAGGGTAATGAAACACTGTCGACCTGGGGTTTCATAGCAAAGTCTGACAAGGGCAAGGAAATTAAAAGATCAAAGGGACAGATTGACGGTAGTGCTCAGGCCGCAGAGGTCAGAGCATTTCTGGAGGCTCTGGCTTTTGCGGACAGCAGAAGGTTTCACAGGATTCTGATTGTTACTGATTCATTCTATGTTGCTAATGGTTTTAACAATGAGCTACAATACTGGGATGCGAGGGATTACCAGGATCACAAAGGTAGGCCCCTGAAGCAAAAGGATGAGTGGATTGTGATAAATGAGCTCCTGAGAGGTAAAAATGTTGTGGTAAAACACCAGCCCAGTCACACGAATAGCCAGACTTTTGAAGCCAGAGGGAATGCTGAGGTGGATGAGCTGGTTCAGGCCAGGGGCCTGATATCTAAGCTGGTTCTGCCGCAGCAATTCCTGAATGATGAAGGTTTCTATGAAATTCCTGATGGGGAGAGGACCCATTTTGTCAAGAACCTACACGAAGCATGGGGGCATGTTGGTCTCCTGCGTTTCCAGATGAAATTAAAAGAGGAGAAGATAAAGATCCCTGGCCTTGGTGACATTTTTGGGAGTATGAAACGGTCTTGTGTTTTATGTGATGAGAAAGGGGGAAAAGGCCTGAGGCCTGCCAGATGGGTAGGATTACATGTGATTCACAGGGACAACACTTTTCAGCTGATGTAGGTGAAGTCCAGATGAGAGGCAGTGGAGGTTGTAAATATTTTCTTGTTGTTGTGGATAATGCCAGTTCCGATGGGGAAATTTTCCCTATGAAGGTTGTAACTGCAAACACTGTTGTAAATAGTTTTTGTACGTTTTTTCAGAACAGGACAGCAGCTGTGACGTTGAGGATGGATAATGCCTCGACTTTCAAAAATTGTAAGGTGCTGTCTTTGCTTGAGTCCTTAGGTGTTAAGCCTGTTTGGAGCATCCCGTACAAATCGAATACAAACGGGATTGCTGAACGAGCTATTAGGAAAGTCAAGGAATACATTGTGACTGACCTAGGAAAGAGCTGGGACACGCCCCTGGGGCGTTTCCGGATTACGCAAGTGCTCAAGCTGCCGAAACTCCCAAGGGGAGACAAAAAGTCTGAACATGTGGCACCAGTCTCATTTCAGGTGGGACAGACGGTGTGGGTCCACAGAAAGAGGAAACAGGGACGGAGACCTGTTCCCACTAGCTCTGAGGGCACTGATGTTATTGAAGCCTTATCAGGCAACCTTGTGACTTTAAAGCGTCTGGGACCAGTCCATATTAGCCAGATTTTTCCTTATGGCTAATTCCTCTGATGTCATTTCGTCTGTTAAATCGGACCCGAAGTCTGGTTGTTTGTCGGATGATGCAGAGTTTTTTCTGCCGGAAGCAGAGTGGTTCTCAACATGTTGCCAACTTGTTCTCTCGGTGTGTCGGGGAGGGCTCTGTGTACGCAGGTAAGGCAGACCCTGGGTCACTGCTTCATTCCCCTTTGGTCTGGAAGCCGTATGTCCCGGGGACCTGTGTATTTTGTGGTATTCACCTGTTCTCTATCAGGTGGTCAGGATGGAGGAGAGACAGACCAGGTGACCTTTCCCTGAACTCTCCGTCACCGGATGGTGTGGAGCTGGAGGGGATCAGGTTTTCTGTGTGTTTTCCCTGTCTCTCTGAGAAAGGAACCAGGTTCAATGTGTGTCGTTTGGACCATGGAAATGGGAAACCTTATGGATGCTGTACTGTCAGGGACCTAGGCATCACAGGATGCACAAGCTTGACGAGACCAGTAGTGTTTCAAATGAATTTTTGTGGCCTCAGAACTTTTGTACGGAGAAGTCCGGAAGAGATTGCAGGTTCCATTAGGGCTGCATGGCCTGAAATTGTTGCTGTAAAAGGCAGCCGGTTCGGAACAGTTTTTGAGATAACCACTCTAGGGACAGCAGTTACTGATGCTCTCAGAGCTCGGGTACAGAAGGACAAGTCTCAGGGAGATTTCCAGTGTTCCCCGCTGCGTGTTGGCAGTGACCAGTGGGACTGGGTAACTACAGGAACTTTGCCTAGGATGGACTCTGTTCGGAGGAAATCATGCACCGTATGTAGGATAAAGGTCAAAGGCATGACCCGTAAGGGTGCTGTTTATGGTTATATAAAGGTCACCCATTGCAGGTATCTTGATCAGGCCGGTTGCATCATAGATGCAACAACTTATCTAGAGGAACAAGGGCCGGACGGATGGCAGCTCGTATCCCTGCCCCCAGCGCTGGCGTCCTCTTCTCAGCAGGTTCAAAAGGCTTACTTTAGCTTTAAGACGGTACGCAACATTCAGGACAGGGCCCAGTCTGCTGTCAAGTGTGGCGTGGTCGGAATCCATGCAACAACAGCAGACGTGGAGCCTGTACTACAAGTTGATAGTTGCATGAAGTCAGTAGGTCCAGCTGAGCCAAACTCCCTGTCACTCTTGTCCAGGTGGGCGAGATGGACACGCAGGGGGAAGGCTGGTGTAATCGGGTGATTGTCCTCCCTCCACTCGGTGTTCCTTTTCTTTTCTCAGGTATGAAGCAGTCGAGGTGAAAAGGAACACAGGGGGAGGTGGTGGAGGATCACTGTAGTCATTTTTATCCCCCAGAGACAGACAGTTAATGTGCCTGATCTACAGGTGGAAATTGCAGTTCAAGAAGATGTAGAATACCACTGATGATTACAAGGTGGTTAAAAAAAAAAAAAAAAAAAAAAAATGGTTTTGATTTTGCTCTCTGTTTATTTTTCATTTATTTTATCTTTTAATATATTTTTTTGTCTTTATTTTTACTTTTTTCTTATTCTTTCTCTCCTTTTTATTGAATTTGATCCTTTTGGTTATTTTATCTTTGCATTTTTTGCTCGTTATTTTCATTTTTGTTTTTCTCCCTGTTTTATTATTTGTCTTTAAAGTTATTGTTTGGTTGCAGACACCCTCGAGGAAAGTCAGACGGAAAAGGCGCAAATGGTCAGCTTTGTGTAATATTGCGCAGGCAGATCCTGTAGCGAGTACGACCTCAACATCATCTCCTACTGCACAGCTCGAGGCGGTGAGCGAGATGGTCCTTGCATTGCACTCTATGGATCTCCCTGAGACGGGGGTTGCAGATGTTCAGACAGACTTGACCGATGTGGTGGATATTGCTGTCCCGGAGAGCCCTTTCCAGGGGTTCTCTGTGGATGTGGTATTCCAGGAACCGGAGACCCTGATAGGGGGGAGCGACACGAAACCAGAGCCCCAGGAGAACGGTGATCCTCAGGTGATGGTAGAACCCGGTCCGCGTGTCTTCCTTCAGGATCAGGCAGCAGCTGAATTGCTCCCTGTGCCTGTGTCGGACCCCGGGACGACCATCACCAATTCTGAGCAACTGTTGAACCAGAATGGCAAACACACAAGATTTTTCTGCCGTAGGGGTCAGGTACTCGGAAAGGTGGACATTGCACACCTGAGGGACTTTTGTCCCAGTACCGGTCCGTGGGGACATGTCACTCATGTTGCCTGGGGAAACTTGGTGTTTGACCGTGGCATGTTTGTTGGACCTGCTGACTGCGTCTTGGGGCCACTGATGAACAGATCACGTTTCTTGTGGAGGTCCCTGGCCGGTGGGCAGGTAGACGTGCAAAGTGGATATGGTACAACGAAATATGTTGCCACAGTTGCTATCTGGGAAGAACGTGATTTTGGTCGATGGGCTCTGGTCGAAAGTTGTTCTCCCATGTGCAGGGTGCTGGTACACGAAATGGTGCATTATACTCATAAGTGGGTGTATGGGCCAGGGTCGGGAAACTGCGGCTGAAGAACTGAAGACCTGGACCAGAATTAACATCTTGCGTTTAGCATAGCCGAATAGTTTTTCCACTTGTTATTTCTTTCATTATGCTCTGCTAAGTGCTGATTTTTAATGATTATTGCCTGAATTGATGATGTATTTGCTGAGTCCTTTTGCTGCGCGTGAAATGAATTTTACTCGATGATGCTGTCCTTTTGTTTCGTTTTCCCTTTTTACACTTTTTTGATTACTTGTTTAGTTTTTATTTCTGGTTTACTTTTCATTTTACCTTTATTTCCACTTTGATTGTTGTTTGAGTTTGGATGACTTCAGGGTAACTTTACTCTGGTGCCCTAACATTACAGATATGATGGGCCTGTTAGGGATAACTGCATAAAGTTTGCAAAATTGTGATGTGAAGGACATATGAAAGTGGAAAAGAAAAATAAAATGATGAAAAAAAATGACACATGATGATCTTACTTTATGTTTTACTTATAAGTTTTGTGTCTGACTCTTTTCTTGTGTTTTTTCTTGGATCTTTTTAATATCCTATATCATCTGATAATTACTTAGTTAATGGTTGTTCTATGGATTGTTTTATTATATTGATGTTACTTTCTTGATACAGTCAAGGTTCATAGGGGGGTGTTGTGTAGGGTGAACTTGACTGTAACCTTTTCCTTAACTTTTGCACTTATCATTAAGCTTGTAGGCCTAAATCAGACATGAGAACTCAGCTGGCCCAGCTACACTTCCTCTTTCCAAAAATAGAATTACACACACACGCCTGCACTTCCTGCAAGAGTATCAGCTGCAGGGTTGAAAAGCTAACTAAGAGTTAAATCCTTATTAGGGCAAACCAAAGTAACAACTACTAGTTTTGATGTTTGTTATATCCAATTGCCTTGAAGATTACCCTTTTAAGGATGTCTGTCCCACATATAGGTGGTGCTACAACAGAGGTATAAAAACATGATGATGGGCGTTTTTCTTCCTCCTTGGGAGCAAGTTCTATCAGGGCAAATAGGTCAGAACAGGAGGGCCTTCGGGCTGAATATAAGATAAAAATCAATTACAGTACTTTACTGCTGGTTTTCTCTTTATTCTTTCCTTCCCTCACTTTCTGGGAGTAACATTTTGGTACTCAATTGTATTTGATTGTATTTTGCTTGCTTGCCTCAATAAAAGATCTCAGACTGCCTGAGGAAAAACCTGATTCACTCACAAAGCCCCTGACTCATCCTTCATAGGAGTGTAGTTAAGGGTAAAAGCTGCCTCTCGACACACTGATGAGACAAGAATACTTCCTTTAATATTTCCCGTTAGAGGTGAGTATGATTTTTGGTCCATGTTAAAATAGAGACTGACGCGAGCAGAGAATAGTTACCGTTATATACTGGAAAGTATATACAGGTCTACTTTCGGTAAGACCTTGATTTACGACCTCCTGAACTTAGTAACGGATGTACTAAGGCTCTGAAGGCTGGGGAAGTAGGGGCGCCTCTGGATTGAATAGAGGCTTAGCGTCGTAGCCCTGAAAAGTTCCCCCCCAACTTCACTTCAGTCTCCAGTCTGATATGATGGTTAAATGCATGAACATGGCTTTAGTTCATCATCTCACCAGCGGCGCTGCCAGTTTCTCCGTCTCCAAAGTGTTTGTGCTCAACGTTCAGAGTTTGCGTACAGGTGCGCACATTCTCCCATCAGCTTTGTTTTTATAAATCATAAACTTTACGTGGAAAATCACTTTCAGGCCCTGTTTTGTGCGTAAGCAAACTTTATAAATGAGGCCCATGATATTTAATACTTTTTGTCCATTTAAAAGGTAGTTTTGTTTCCTTTTTTATGTTTTTACGTTTCCCTATTACCATTATTTCCGTTCTTTCCATGTTCATTTTATAGTCCGATATGTTAGAATACTCTATTATTTGCAGTAAAGGAGACACTGATTGTTCTAAATGAATAAGATATATTAATATGTCATCTGCAAATGAATTAATCTTAAATTCTTTTTTGCCTGCTAACACCTGTTGCTCTTGAGTTGAATTCTTTCGGCTAAGGGCTCTATTGGCAGCGTAAATAGAAGTGAGAGAGGGGGCATTCTTGCCGGGTGCCTCTTTCTAAAACAAATTCTGAAGACAGTGTTATTTGTAAATACTCTCACTGTGGGTTGTTTATATAATATTTTTCAAAATTAATCATTTCAACCGGGAAATCACAAATTTCTAATATTTTAAACAAATGTGGCCATTCCAGCCTATCGAAAGCTTTTTCTGCATCAACTGACATTATTGATAAATCTAAATTCTGCTTTTTTGCATATTGTACTATCTTAAAGCACATTCTTGTATTTGTGTGTATTTTTAATAAACCCTGTTCATGTGTACTATGTTGGGCAAAACTTTTGCTATTCTATTACTTATAGTTTTTGTTAGGTTTTTTTTATTATCACAGTTTATTAAGCTTATTGGTCAATAATCTTTAGGTAAATCTCCTAATTTTCCTGGTTTTAATATTACTGAAATAACTGTTTGGTACATGGTTTTTGGTAAAAATAGAATTAACAGACATATATTCAACCATTTGAACAAACAAAGGAGCTAATTTAATCCCAAAAATTAGATAGAACTCTTTTGAAAATCCATTCATACCTGGAGCTTTCTTAAATGAAAAAGTTTTAATAGGGTTTTCTTAAGAAATTCTTTATTAGCCGCAGAAATTTACCTCAATTGTATAGAATCTAGAAAGACAGTTGAGGATGGATCTTTCATTTCAGATTTATACAGGTTTTCATAATATGTTTTAAATATATTACTAATACAATCATTAATTCTCATTAAAGAGTCGGTGTCTTTATCTCTTAAAATTATTGTAGGTTTAGCTAAATTTGCAAGTTGTTTGCGTGGTTAATGCACAATAATGCATTTTGTTGCAATTTGATCTATAATTATTAATTCTGTTCATTAACAGCACATCATCGTCCTCTTTTATTTTAGTCAACTGCTCATTTTGAGGATTCTTTTTATGGACTTGCTCTAAAGTTGAAATTTCTCTCTCTTCTTCTTTTTGTCATTTTAATTTTTTATTAATTTTTCAATTTGAAACATTAACAAAACAAATGAACAAACATAAGTAAGTCTGTTGGTACGGGGTTATTGACAAATGCACCAGTATTCATTAACACAAAATAATGAAGTCACTGGAGCAGTATAATCAAAGTAAAAATGAGTGATCAAAAAGTCTAGTTGTAAGATGTAATCCGTAGGGTCAGGTCTACAAAATGCATTAAGGGCCAGTATCCTCCAAAAGAGGTCCCATGGGTTCTTTCCATCCTCTCTGTCCGTCACGATACCCGGGTACCGTTAAGATTCTGGAGAAACGATACTCTTATTGACACTTTTTGTACATCTACCTAACCATCGAGTTATCATTACACAGTCAAGTAATCACAGAGATGGAATAAGACAGACACAATTCCCTTATTCTCCCAGCTGTCCTTCACCCACTTTTATGTCCAGGCTTCTTCAACATCATCTGAACAAATATTCTCCACCACTGGATCTTGTAACATCTTGTAATGTCTTTATTATTTACTCTAAATTATGTTATAGTATCAATAAGAGAATCGATAAATACCGGTGTCGATAAGGAGTATCGGTATTGGTATCGCTAACGATAAAATAATAACGATACACATCCCTACTCATAAGATGCAACCTCCACCGTGGCATCTGCCCATCTTTTCAGAGTTGGAGGCAGAGCAGATTTCCAGTGTCTTAAAATAATCCTGGAGGCTGTGACCAAACCAACCGTGACAACACAAAGTATTTCTATAGGTACATTCGGCATTTGGGCTCTATCCCCTAATAAACATACACCTGGGGTCAGAAGGGTTGTTGGGCCTGACCAACATATTATATAGTATATTATCATCCCCCTTACACTGTTTATGCTTTAAAGGTGTCCCAAATTATACCAGGTGCTGGTTTTTCTGTATTTTTACCTCTACATTTGTATTTATGAACATATCTATTTTATCATTTACATACGCAATGAAATCTGAATCTTGTAAATGAACTTGTCCCTCTTTAAAGTAAAAGCCTCTACGTTTGGGTTGGCTGGTCATCTAGTTAAAGGGATATTGTGTAAGTTCTCCTGTTATCTATTCACAAAAATTGATTAATGGAAAAACATTTTTGAACGAAATAATCACTAATCACTCCCATCAACAAACTGAAGTGCTCCTGTAAGCTCGGAATTTGACATTCGCATCATTCATATCTACATGGAACGGGTCGGCTTGGTGGTGGCTGCCATGTCGTGTCGACATGTTTTTACGACAGCAGGAAACCACAGAAACTCACCGGGGACACCGGAGCTGTCAGCTCAGTTCGAGGTAATGTTTTTGAAAAGTCACCGTGGGTGCAGCGAAGAGGAACCCAGCGTTACTCTGTTGCTGCGTTCACGTGCAGTCGGCCGTCAGTAACAAACCAGATGTCATTTTAATCAATGAAGCCGAGAGAAAGACTGTAAAACATGGGTCAGGGAAAACAATACGACATCGCCATGACAACTTATAAGATGTGGACTGAAGTCACTGTAACTGACGGACCACGTCTTCACATAGAGGCTGTTGATGCCTGTACATGCAGCGGCTGTCGTCCGTCTGCCCAGTTTCACGGGGACGCAGTTTGAAAAGTACGAGGGAGCTGCTCGCTATACAATTGTTACACAATTTTCCTTTAAGAATTAATCCCCCTTGTCTGAAACAACGGTTTGTTTGCAGCGTGCGTGTGCACGTGGCACATGCTGAAGTAAAACACTGCAGTAAAGCGCCTGTCGCGGTGTAAATGATAGAGTTTGCTTCATATGAAACGATACAGATTTTCTATCGTCCAGACGATATGTATCGTTATACTGGGTTATTGCCCAGCTCTAAATACGAGTTATTCTCACACCTTTGAGATCACATTTCTTTAACCACAGTTGGAGAATGACACATAAACGGCATATTCAAGCCCAAGAATAACGAAAAATATTTAAAATATTCTTCAACCTGGTAGAAATTTCTCTTCTGCACCTTAAAGAAAATATTTCAGGTAACTGGGCTGGAGTCCATCCCAGTACATCAGGGTCTGGCCAAAATGCAGCAATGTGAATTACCCAGTAAATCTAAGTATATCAACAGCAAGTGTGAGCACTTGTGTAAAAGCAGAGATCTTAGCAATTTTTATTTCTACAGGATTGAGGTGGGGGCTGCACTGTGGTGTGGTGGTTAACACCGGTGCTGCCAGTGTTGCTGTCCATCAATCTAGAGAAGAGTTATAAGGCCTTCAGCCCAAAATCTCCAGACTCATGAATATGCACATCTAGTCTAAAGTTCAGCAGTTTATAAACTGTGAAATACTTTTGACAAACACACTTTTTCCAACCATCATAAAGCAACAAATGGATGCTGTCTGTTGACCAGTGAACAAATGTATCAACACAAACTACGGTCAGTTCCTTGAGCTGCCTGTTCATCACCTGAATCACAGCTCACCATGAAGTAAGAGGTCAGTACAGGCTGCATGGAGAGGTTGATGATGGCTTTATTTTTGTTCACAAGCTTCTGTAATGGTGAAGGTTGTGTATTAAAAACAGTTTAATACCTGATAAAAGAAAAAGACAAGAGTGGGGGAAAAATTAAATTTGCATAAAGAATGATTTATTGACATCACGTGCAAGAAAACTGAAGAAAGAAAATATCTCAGCTAAAAAAATGCTTGTAAAAAGTTTACAATGAACATAAAGATGAAATGTAATTATTCTAGGCAAGGCAAGTTTATTTGTATAGCACATTTCATGAACAGAACAATTCAGTGCTTTACATAAAACATAAGCAAAAGGGGGAAAAAAAGAATAAAAAATTAGAAGCATGATTCAAAATTAAAAGCATTTAAAATTAAAAAGAGAGAATATAGAGATGTGCGGATTTTAACTTCTGAATAAAATCTTTGTAAATGCAGCTGAGAACAGGTGGGTCTTCAGCCTGGATTTAAATAAACTAAGTGTTTCAGCTGATCTGAGACTTTCTGGGAGTTTGTTCCAGACATGTGGAGCATAGAAGCTGAACGCAGCTTCTCCATGTCTGGTTCTGACTCTGACTATATCTTCACTTCGGCCAGAATTTTTTTAAATGAATGTTTTTAATGTCAAAATCAATAAATAGATATAAACAAAAAAAGTGAAATCTGCATCTGTCTTGATGACAGGCCAAGTCTTAGGAAAACATATGTTTTAAGAGATACCCTTCCACTTGTGTACAAGCCGAGTTGCCTAGCAACCATGCAGTCCACTTAATCTTACTGATGGGAGAATAAATAGTTCTCCTTTGTATTATTTCATTATTACCCGTAAATTGTGTATTTTTGTGTGTTTGTGTTTATTTTTATAGACAATATGTAAGGTAAGCGTTTTATAAAAGCAGTAATCCCCGAGAAGCCGTGGGTTACAGCGGTTTTACCATGACAGGGCACGACGCAAAGCAGAGCTTATCCTCCCGGTGAGGCTGCAATCCAGCTTCAGTAAAGAAATTTTGACTTTCATGTAAAGTGAATTGTTTCTCAGGATTGTGAAGTTATGGCATAATAATATGAGTCAATGATGGGGAAACAGGTTCTGCAGGGTTGAGGTGAGACTGAATGACGTCATCGTGCCAAAAATGTAGACTTGTAGTTTTCGAGACTGGTCTGGAGACCGCTTTTTCGCGGTCTTGGTCTTGACATGGCCTCGACAGTCTATGGTCTCGGTCTCGGGTCTCTCGGCCTCTCAGTCTCGCAATGTCTCGGACTGGCCGAGCGGTCTCTAAGGGATTTGTAACCTATAATATGCAGGCAGGCACTTTTTAAAAAAAAAAAATCATCATATGCCCCCTTCAAGTACCAGTCACAAGCATTTTGTGGCACAGACGGCGTTGGGTGCCAGGCGCTCAACACTTTCAGCTCCTAGCCTGGTACACCAGTCTGACTAACGCCATGTATGAGATAAACGGCAAGTCAGTCTGGGTTCCTCCATTGGAAAGTGATTTCCACACCGGTAAAAAATTGACCGGACCAAATCACAGCGCAGCAGTAGAATTATCAACAGGAACGTAAAACTCCTCCGACGTCTCCACCGCTGTTTCTGCTCTGTTTTGGTGCGTAACTAACAGCTTCCGGGTCATAGTCACATGACGTGCGACACAAACGCTTTTTCACATTAGTAGTTCAGCAATAAACAACGCTGACATGTAACAGAGTATTTATAATAATAAAACCAAACATTCTATGCTAGTATACACAAGAAAATGACATTAAAAAGAGGGAAAAACAACGTGTAAATGCTGACTTCCGGCGTCGCCATAGCAACATAGCAACAGAGTGCTGAACTACGTCAGCTACAGTCACTTCCGTGTTTCTCCGATTGGTTCTCTCCGGTTCACTTTCCTCCCGTTAGTCCCGCCTCTCATCTCGCATTGGAAATCAGTCTCCAGCGGAGGAACCAGACTGACCTGCCGCGTATCTCATACATGGTGTTAGTCAGGCTGGTGGACCAGGCTACTCAGCTCTCAGCCCCCCCCCCCTTCTGAAACACACGTATCCATGAAGGGAGAAGCAAAATGTCAGCGAATTCGTCAGTCATCAAGTTTGGTTTTACAGACCATAAAGAGTTTGTTTGCCACACAACTAACAAGAAAAAGCATTCTGCAATATGCAGGTTTTAAAAAGCGTGCTTCACGGAGACAGGAGGGACCACGTCCACTTTCATCAGACATCTGGAGCGAAGACACCGGGAAAAGTAAGCAACTAGCTCTGATAGCAGCAGTCACGTTAACCGTCTCTCAAACCTCTCGCGACCAAACAGATTATGTGTGTAATTTATTATTGTGATTTATTATGCGTTATTACATGTGCAGTGTTTTGTAACGCTCTGTGGATTTATTAACCTGGTGAACACAAAGTGTAAACACATGCCAAGTACAGATAACTAGCTCTTTGAATTGACAACCTTTTGAACAGTTTGCCAGTCGAATGACTTCAGCTAACAAAAATGCTGAAAACCACCACGCATGGTGATGGTGGTGGGGTGTAACTGTATGGTACGGAGTCGTCGCTGGACAGTCTGTCAATCTGTGACCGTGAGAAGAGCATACACACATGCTTGATCCCTCTCCGTGCCTCCATGATCGACATGTGTAGCCTTATTTTGTTATTATAATTTTTATTCCATTTTAAATTTGGGATGTGGTACATATAATGGTTAAGACTTAAGTCCTCTTCTGTGTGGCCTTTTGAGCTTATGCTGCGTTCCATTTGAACTCGGAAGTCGGAAACTCCCAGTTCCGAGTAGGAAGTTTCAACTGGAACGCCCCCATGAAGTCGGATTTCCCACTCGGAAAGTCGGACAACTTTCACAGCTCCGAGTTCAGATTTAAAGATGGCCGCGCCCTGTGTTAGCAGTTTTAGTAGCTCCTGTAATGTTACATTTATTTACACTTCTTATTAATATTTTGTTGCATAAATCAGTCGTACATGTAGTATTGGTTTATACAGATGTAGGGGGAAGCTGCTGTCGTGTATTGCACATTTTTAATGTGGTATATGTGAACTACAACGCCAGCTGTGCTAACAACAGCTAATAACAATAGCCTTAGCAAACACGTTGTTTTGCTAGGCTGCTAACTGGTTTTCTGACCAGGGGACTGGAACGCAAGTTGGTCGGGTGTGACGTCACCCCCCAGTTCCCACTTCCCAGTTCCGAGGAAAATGGAACGCAGCATTAATAAGCCACTACAGCTGCAGAATGGTTTAGGCTACAGATTCTGTAGAGAACAGCATCAGACCTTATAGAGTAACAGTGTATTTTCTGTGAAGATTTTTTTCATTGCTTATCAACAATACACACGAGTTAGTTGGCTGACAGGGGTAGCAGGCATAATGCTGCAGTTATGCAAAAAGCTTAAGTCAAATACAGAGATAATCTGTCAAAGGTAGGGTGGATGATGTTTCCAGCAGCATTTTTTATATATCGTCGCTGTCCGATGAAAAACACGCATCTCCAAAAGTCTTACTTTTCAGGAGCATGAAAAAAACTGTTTTTCTTACAAACTAATTGACAAAATAAGGCGAAGTCTGGGTTAATTGACATTTTTTAGACCCGGAATGAAACCTTGTTCTCACAATCATTGATGACACAGTTTAAATTAATTTTAACGGACATGCGTGTATTTTTGACAGCAAGCGGACATACGTGTTTCTATTATTATGTACTCTTACGAGGTCCGGTTAACATGTGGGCCTACGGTTTCCTCTTTGTGTCACACCAAGTTGGTAAACTATTTATAGCAAGTTATGCTACAGTTCCGCTTAGCATGTGATGCTAATCAAGGGTTTTTCTAAGCATTTTATATTGAAATCAGGGTAATTCACAGGCGAACAGCTGTCAGATGTTGACGTGAGCGCGTCACATAATGCTGAGTGCTCGTGCGACTCTTACTAATGCGGCTGTATTTAACAACGTAATGTACCGACGTCAATTTAATATTCTTTGATCATCTGAAAAAAGCATTGTGCTGTTCAGTTATGCTTAGAAAAACTATTTTACCTGTCAAATGTTATCTTTCTGAACTGCAGACATCCTCTGCTGCACTGCACCCTGTGACGTATGTCCAAGCCTTACTACAGGACATAACTGTCCCACAGAAAACACCTCTGATGTAAAATGCACTTCTTCCAAGTGGGACAAAAATGAGGATGCTTTTCCTGACTGCCTGGCCAGTAGAAAAACATTTTACTATCCCCAAAACTGATGAGGTGCATTTCATCTGCCTTGTACTGTTTACAGTCAGCAGCTAAGTAAACACTCAAACCAGCTGTTTATTGTTTTCCAGATTAAATCAGATCTCATTTAAATCTAGAGAGAGACTGGTTGCTGCTGCGTTCCTGTCTGTGGTGAACTACAGTTAACTTACCTGCCTCCTCTAGAAGCTGACAGTCCCTGGATTCCCTGCATCATGGAGCTTCCAGATTTACAAATACAATTAAACTAAAACTTCTTGTTTTACTGGACTGTTTTAAAAGGATGTTTAGCAACTTGAAGATAAACACATCTGGCTGCAGATACTTCGACTGATGTTCCTGTTTATTTTTCTCAGTCATTTTAATTAAATTTACCTGATACAAACTTTCCTGAAATCTACAACTAAAATGAAACTGTGTACAAACTTTAACGTACTGCTGCTCATCTTGGCTACGGCATTCTGAAAAAAGAGATTTTGCATCTCAATAAGAAACTAATTTTTAATACCAATATGGAAGAGGTGCTTTTTTTTTCCCCAGCATACCTGTTGTCCCCTCAACAGCACACCCGATGATGCTATGTCCAGTAAGTTATGAGCTTTTGCTATACACGTTAACCAGTTACCATTCTATACTTATACACTGAATATTAGCACACTAGTGACCAAATAAAGTCAAACTGATTTCATTAACACTCAGTAGTGACTGAAATTCATGTCAGAAAATGAAGACATTAAACTCACACAAGTTGGCACAAATACAATCAAAGAAGAATAAACACAGACTAATCAAGAATAAATTAATTGCTTTGTACTTTAACTTCAGATAAATAACACTACAAACAAAATAGTGTACTATAGTTTCACTAGTTCTGTGCAACAGAACTGTGTTGCACAGACAAAACTCTGTTGCAGATGTTGCAGAGTTTTGTCTGTGCAACAGAACTGTGTTGCACAGACAAAACTCTGTTGCAGATGTTGCAGAGTTTTGTCTGTGCAGCGGAACTATGTTGCACAGATAAAACTCCAACAATTTTGTTTGTGCAACATAGTTGCAGCATGCCGATCCAGCCATTTCTGTTTTTGATTAGCATCATCATAAATGTGCACGTTATTTGTTAACCAACAGAATCAAGTACGTTTATATCTGTGTTCATTTGTTACCTTAAAAAAAAACAGGCTTAATGTTTACGTCAAGCTGGATGTCATCACTCACATGGCAAGATAAATAGTTTATTCATTCAACAACAGCATCGGATCGATGTCGGCCGATACTCAGCCCAGGTATCGGACTGGAAAAACCTGGATCAGTGCATCTCTAGAACAAACTAAACCCTTCTGCTTAACATTGTGTTATTGACGTGTGTGTGTGAGTATGTGGCTCCGTCCGTCCGTCCGTCCGTCCCGCCATCACTCGTGTTGAAGTCCGCCGTAGAAAGCGTGGGAATCTGACATCACCCTCTTCAGCTCTTGAAGGTGTCTGAACTTCAAGTCTTTTTCTTTCTGGCTGCATCTGGAGAGCGACGTCACCGTGGTGATGCTCTTCTTCCTCAGAGATGGTGGGGGGGCAGATAGGGTTACCAGTCGTCTGAGTGGCACAGCTTGTAATCCAGCATGCCATCCACGTTGTACCTAATTGATGGACAGAAGGAATTGTACAAGAAAAAGACAGCAGAGAGCAACGTCACCATTGTTTCCCATAATTTCAGGTATCGGTCTCTGCCAGTCACGTGACATTTGTTGCTAAGACGCCATTTTAGGTGGAAAACAGTCAGTGGTCCCGTTTATCAAACAAGCGCGGAAATGAGCGCACACATGATCATAAAAATGATCTTATGATTGTGTCCACGTGATTTATGAATGTTCCTGTCTGACCAAGCAACAGAATCTACGTCAGAAATCCGTCCTCATCCAGCTGTTTCTGAAGCAGCAGCGCAGACAGGCGGAGGCGGATCCAAGCCTGACCCGGACTGTCGGATCTCAGCCTGACCCACACAGAGACAGAAGAAAAGATAAATTTCATTAGCTAAGCTAAGAAACAGTCTGCTGACTGAGCACTTAGACAACAACATTGTGGTACAGATTACTTAATAGAAACGACGGATCGCCTCCTGTGTCCTCCGTGTCTCAGTGGGAGCTGCAGGTGTCATACCAGCCGGCAGATCTTTACAGCAGAGTGTTTTAACTTCTGATGAAGGTGACAACTGATCGCCAAACATGTCAAGATAAATCAGACTTTATTATCTCACTGTTGATGTCTGAATAAAGAAAGAAAACTCAGCTGCTTGTAAGAAGTGGGACAGTCAGGCTGCAGAAAGGCGCAGGTGCATCGGACCAGCGGGAAACGCTGCTTTAGACTCAGAAAGTTTGAAACAACCCTTACCTGTGTGGAGCTGTACAGCGATGCTAGAGCTCCTTTCCCCCTAAGAGTTTATTGACAAGTTAAAGAACAGAAATACTAGTTTATGAACATTATTTGCAGCCAGAAGGGCAGATGCGCTGGTAAATGAAGCTCCCAACAGAGTAATGCAGGAGACAGGAGGTAATCCATCCTTTCTATTAAGCAATCTATACCTTTGTTGTACATGTGCTCAGTCTGTAGACTGTTTATTAGCTTAACTAATGGAAGTTATTGTTTATGTCTCTGTCCGAGTCAGACCCGGATCCGACCGCCTCCACCTGCAGCGCTGCTGCTTCAGGCTAGACACAGCTGGATGACGTAGATTCTGTTGTTTGGTCAGACACAAACATTTTATAAATCACACGTGGATGCAATCATAAGATCAGTTTATGATCAGATGTGCGCTCATTTCCACGCCGGTTTGACCACTAACTTTTTTCCACTTAAAATGGTGTGAAACCTGGTTATTGCTGGTTAAGCAACAAATGTTACGTCACTCAGCAGAGACCAGTTATCAGATTGCCAACCTTCCCAATACCAACCTTCATTTTCAGATTCTTCTGGGACACAGGAGAGTCATCTTTGTCATATCTGAGTGAGTCTTGGGAGAGAAAGAGAAACATGTTTACACAAAGCTTACACAGAGACATAATTATCCTGAAAAACAGGCAAACAGGGCATAGATTACACACTGATGATACATATCCGTCAGAAATCTAATGCACAAGTAAACAACAGCACAAGGTCTGTTAACGGACTTAGCAAATCAATCGGATACAAAAGAAAACATTACTGGAGACTAAAAGCAGCAACATGTTCTCTGCTGCAAAAGAAACGTGTCAACAAAATGCTAGCTGTTACCCATCTAATTGCCATACAATGCTGCATTCCGTTTACCTCGAAACCGGGTAGTGGGAACTGGGGGGACGACACCCGACCAAACTGCATTCCAGTTACTGGTCTGAAAACCAGTTAGCAGCCTAGCAAAACAACGTGTTTGCTAAAACGAGCTGGTGTTGTAGTTCACATATACCGCATGGAAATTATGAATTACACCACAGCAGCTTCCCCCTACATCTACATAAACCAATACTATGTGTACGACTGGTTTAATGCAGCAGAAATAGTAAGATGTGTAACATTACAGGAGCTGCTAACACTGCTAGCGCCGCTAACACCGGGTGCGGTGTTAGCGGCGCTAGCATCTGAACTCAGACCTGCAAGGATTATCAGACTTCCCAGTAGGAAATCCGATTTCGGGGGGCCGTTCCAGTTGAAACGTCCCACTCGGAACTGGGAATTTCTGACTTCCGAGTTTAAATGGAAAGCAGCAAAGAGATGGCGTTTAGTCGGCTAGCATTAGCTAGCATCATGGTACTCGTCAGGAGCGAGTTGTAAATAACGACAGAAAAGTTGCACTTGAAACAATCCACACAAATAACAACCGTGAGTGCATATTATCTTGTGAAAACTGGAATGTAGTTGTCAAACATTAAGCTTATAATCATACTTTACCTTCTAAGCGATCGATGTAGGTCCGGTCTGCTCTCGGACCTCATGAACAACGTGGGGGCGGGCTGACGTGACAAAGGGGTGGGAGATGCGTGTTCTTGACTGACACTCATGGCATCCAATGGAGATAAGTTTTAAATAGATTGCTGTATAAAACCTCTTCCCGTTGGTTATTTAGATATCTACTGCATCAGTTGCTAGAGAAGAATGCGGACATATCAGATATGATAAAACCTCAAAAACGTCAAAATTGGACATACGTGCTTTCTATCGGACAGCGACGATATATTACTTAAAATCACCTTTACACCCCGATTGCAATTATTGGTTATCTTCACTTAGCTGCTTGTAAATCATTGGTGCGCACGTTGCTGCGTGCTGGAGGCATGGTTTCAGGCGGGTGTATTTTTATTTTTAAATGTAGCTTGCTCAAACAGTTTTTAAAAAAAAAGTTTACCATGCTTTTAATGTGTCTGTACTGGATTCGATTTTGGGTTCCATATGCAAAAACCTGATGCACTTCATTTTCATCTCACTTGCAGGACAGTGTGTTGTGGTTGGATATGAACATGTGTCTTACAGATGTCTCTTTCCCTATTTTACAGGAACTTGGAGTACAAAGCAGGATCTGTATCACTGGCAATGGCAGACACCAAACAGCAGACAATGTCTTCCTTTGCACAGAGTCCACTTGTATGCCCCAAATTCATCCAGGCAACAAGCCATTGCACATGCCATCCTCCGGGACCTTGTCATTGGTCTCTGCCCCTGTCTTTAGAAGAAAATCCCAGTTTTAGACACTTTCTGTCTGTCATGGATTGCAGATACACTCCTGTATCAAGGACCAGCTTGACGGAGAAGCAGATACCTCATCTAGTCAGTAAGGTTAAGGATGACATCATCAAAGCTCTGGAGTGATGAAGTGATGTGGGAGGACATAGAAGACATTGAACAGCCGTGGTCATCCGGTGAACGCTTGTCTTGCTTTGCACACTCACTCCAACTGGTCATCAGTGATGGCATGAAAGAAGTGAAGGCAATAGCAAGAGCCGTTGCTAAGGCCGCCAAGTTCACAACCCTGCTTCACAGCAGTTCTAAGGTCAGAGACATGTTTGAGACCCACTTTGGGGCTAATAAATCCATCCCAGCAGCTAACACACGCTGGAATAGCACATTAAAACAGTTAAAAGCTCTCACCACACTTGACCACCGAGCTGTCACAGAGATGTGCAGCAAATGTGACACAGACAATGTCGCGCTTTCAGATCGAGAATGGACACAGCTGAAAGACCTTTGTACTGTGCTTGAGCCTTTTTCTGAGGCAACAGACCTCACCGAAGGAAACACTGTGGTTACCATCAGCGTGGTGGTCCCCACCGTCCTGGACTTAAGAACTCATCTCAGTAAGATGGAAGTGCAGCTGCCGCAGATTGTGACCATAGTTAGAACACTAAAAAAAAAGTCTTTGGAGAGGAGGATTTCAGGAATTTTCAGAAGAATCAACACGGAGCAGGGGGGATCCCGAGGGGCCATTTAATCATCAGATCTACTTCCTTGCAGCCATGCTTGATCCCTGGTTTGGTTTGAGCTGGGTAGATTTAGATGTCCATAATGGGGACATGGTGTTATCTTGTTCTTGTCCCACTGAACTACAGGCACCATATCTTGATATAGTGTGATATAATTGAGATGCCATTGCACACATCAAGGTGATGTGTGCAATGGCAAAGTTCTTCTTGTTAATGTGCAATTTTGTACTATTTGTTATATAAACTATTTGTATTTTGCATTTGATTTAATGATTTGATCATTTTTTGGTGCACCCGAGTGTGTGTCTGTATATTTAATTACAGTATGGTGCTTATAATGGCCTTGTTTGAAAGAAAAATAAATATATGGCATCATTGGCCTTGAATAATATTTGCATATCGTGACTGATTCAGCATTAGGCCTATGCCATTTCAGTGATGCTGATATTATACAGTGTAATTTGGCTACTATGATGGGAAATAATTCCATTTCAAGTTGATAATTGTATATCTTCAATATTTAGAATTAATGTTTCATCTACAAGTACAGTTTAAATCAGTAACATATTTCCAATTCATTAAACTTTAAGGTGCATGGTGGCATATTTTGTTAGATTGACTTTAGTCATGTCTGTCCTTAACAGTACTCAAGAGTCAATCCCGAAATGGTGTAGAAATAGCGGTCATGCAATTACTACACGTGTTTTTTAGCCAATTGATGGAAACATTTACAGTGAGTTCACACACAAGACATGCACTGTCTCTACAGTATATTATAATTATTATATATTACACTGCCTTGCCCAAAAAAAAAGTTGCCACCTGGATTTAACAAAGCAAATAGGTACGAGCCTCCTATTGGATAATTACTGCATGGGCGATTATCTTTCAGCTGGCAGCAAGTTGTTTAACCCCAACTGGTGTAATGACTTGCTTCTCATTTCCTAAACAACCATGTGGAAAGACACATCCGTGGTCTTGGAAAAGTTGTTAGTCTGTCTGAGAAGGGTCAAATCATTGGCATCAAGAGGTGAAAACATCTAAGGAGATGCAGAAACTACTAAAACTGGGTTCAGAACAGCATTATGAAAAAACTGGAAGGATAGTGGACCATCGTCTTCCAAGAAGAATGTGGCCGGAAAGGCAGATGAAGTGATGCAGCATCGTGCCTAGTGCTACTGTATGAGCCTGTGGGGGCAGTGTGATGATCTGTGGTTGCTGCAGTTGCTCAGGTCCAGGTTCAGCAAGAGTATGAGCTCAGATAATGAGGTCAGCTGATACCTGAATATACTGAATGAGCAGGTTATTCCATCAATGGATGTTTCTTTCCTGATGGCACAGCCATATTCCAAGATGACCATGCCAGAATTTATCGGATTCAGATCGGGTTCATTTTCACACATGGATTGGCCACCACAGAGTCCAGACCTGAACCCCATTGAGAATCTTTGGGATGTGCTGTGGTCAGACTCTACAATCATCATCAAGATCTTGGTGAAAAATTGATGCAACAGGATGCAAATAAATCTGGTGACATTGCAGAAGCTTCTGGAAACACAGCGAACGCTGCCGCAATCAAAGCTAAAGGCGGTCCAACCAAATGTTAAATGTTTGACTTTTTTTTTGCTGGGGACTTTTTTTTTTTTTTTTGGCCGGGCAGTGTATATTGTGACTGTAATTGAAATAATACATTCTCATGCAGTATTTATGCTTGGCAACTGAACCCACTATGGTGCTGATGCAACTCATTCAAAATGGCAAAAAAAAAAAAAAAATCCTGGTCTTGACTTGGTCCATCTTGGTCTAGATACTCACTGGTCTTGGTATTGTCTTGGTCTCGGATTAGGCAGTGACTAAATGGTGACTCGAATTAGATAACTTCCATAAACATTGCAGTTCTACTGTTATTGAAGCAGTCATAATAATTGCTATATTAAATATCACACACTGATTCTTTACACTTTTACGTTTGAGGTTATTGAGAGAATTTCATGAAAAATCCCCTCTGAAGTTCTTCTAACAAGCACATATCTACACTGAACGCATTAACAGATTTTTAGCAAAATCCTGCAACCTATTCCCCTACGAGCTTCATGTGGACACGCATGTGTACTTTTAAAGATCTATTCCATCTAAATAATTCACCACAAACCTCACAAAGAAATGGTTTCG
The DNA here is from genome assembly GCA_023101725.1 of Atherinomorus stipes. NCBI lineage: Eukaryota > Metazoa > Chordata > Actinopteri > Atheriniformes > Atherinidae > Atherinomorus > Atherinomorus stipes. The sequence continues at coordinate 63,098 of JALJCO010003297.1, read as the reverse complement.
CTCCTGTGTGGATTCTCATGTGTGCGTTTAAGGGTCCCTTTTCTCTGAATCTCTGTCCACATTCATCACAGCTGAATGGTTTCTCTCCTGTGTGGATTCTCATGTGCGTCTTTAAGTGTGTCTTTCGACTCATTTTTTTCCCACATTCATCACAGCTGAATCGTTTCTCTCCTGTGTGGATTGTCATGTGGGTGTTTAAGTGTGTTTTTAGACTAATTTTTTTTTCCACATTCATCACGGCTATATTGTTTCTCTCTTGTATGGATTGTCTTGTGTTTTTTTAAGCTTGTCTTAAGACTAAATTTTTTTCCACATTCATCACAGCTGAATGGTTTCTCTCCTGTGTGGATTCTCACATGTAGGTTTAAGCTACTCTTTAGACTAAATTTTTTTTCCACATTCATCACAGCTGAATGGTTTCTCTCCTGTGTGGATTTTCACATGTAGGTTTAAGCTACTCTTTCGACTAAAATTTTTTCCACATCCATCACAACTGAAAGGTTTCTCTCCTGTGTGGAGTCTCATGTGTTGGTTTAAGTTGGTATTTCCACTAAATTTTTTTTCCACATTCATCACAACTGACTAGTTTCTCTCCTGTGTGGATTGTCTTGTGGTTTTTTAAGCTTGTCTTTAGACTAAATTTTTTTCCACATTCATCACAGCTGTATGGTTTCTCTCCTGTGTGGATTCTCATGTGTGTGTTTAAGTGCGTCTCTCGCCTCATTTTTTTTTCCACATTCATTACAGCTATATCGTTTCTCTCTTGCATGGGTTTTCTTGTGTTTGTTTAAATTGGTGCCTTGACTAAATTTTTTTCCACATTCATCACAGCCGAATGGTTTATCTCCTGTGTGGATTCTCATGTGTAGGTTTAAGCTACTCTTTCGACTAAAATTTTTTCCACATTCATCACAACTGAATGGTTTCTCTCCTGTGTGGATTCTCATGTGTTGGTTTAAGTTGGTATTTACACTCAAATATTGTCCACATTCATCACAACTGAGTAGTTTCTCTCCTGTGTGGATTGTCTTGTGTTTTTTCAAGTTCCTCTTTAGACTAAATTTTCTTCCACATTCATCACAGCTGTATGTTTTTTGTACTGGGAGGATTCTCATGTTTTTACTAATATCCGCTTTATGGGTACAGATTTCACCACAAACATTACATTGAACTGTTTTTTTCTCCGTGTGGACCATTCCATGCAAATTCACATTTTGCATTTCTTTAAAACATTTATGTTTCAAACAGCTCAAAGACCTTTTTGTTAGGTGTTTCTGGAGAGATCCTTCGTCATGAAACTCTTCCCCACATTCCAAGCAGCTGAGTGAAATTTTGGCAGTGTTACACATCACATTATTGTTTACACCTGACCCATGAGCCCTGTTGTCATTCCAGCTTCCATCACATCCTGATTGACCCTCAGATTTTCTGGTTCCTCTTTTTTGTGGAGAGGATCTGGGTCCTGCTTGTCCAGATTCCATTTTCAGGAGACCCTCTTTGTAATCACCAACTGCTGCTGCACCACTGCAGGGAACACTGAAATGAGAAAGAAAGATCAAGTTGGATTTCAAGACCATTCAGTAGAAAAAGTTCCACCTCTTCTCCTCAGAGCTCTTTCAAAATAACACTTTTAAAATGTCAGCATGTAAAAGATACTTAGGTCAACAATATCAGTAGAGTATAAAATACCATATAATGTTGCAGAGAAGACCCCGAAAAAGAAAAGCCTATTAGCTCCACAACTTTATCTGTTCATCAAACAACGCAGCACTGAAGAAAACAAGTGGTTGGTGATCCTGACACATTCATGTCACCCTTTTTTACTGGTTCTGTGGTTTGTCATGGGTATTTCTCTCACTACCTATGCTTACATGGATCAGTTTTGATCCGATCAAACGCAATCAGAATAAAAATGTGTCATGTAAACAGTCAGCTGATCTGATTGGTTTAGATCAGAAAGAATTTTCAATCCAATTGAGATTGGTGGTTTAAACCTTCTTACGATCAGATCAGAAGGGAAAAAAATGATCATGTAAACCATTATTCCAATCATTTCTGTGGAATGTTGTGTTGGCATATGCTTCCACCTTGGGGGGGGGGGGGGGGGGGGTTGCGTGACGTTGCAGATTCAGGGAGGACAGCGGAAGCAAAAAAGAACGGGACTGTGGTGGACACCAAAAGAGATTATTGAGCATTCTGATGAGGGCTTTGACTTTTGCCCAGAAATCAAAGTCGAAGTGTAGGAGCCACAAATATTGTTTTGGTGTTTGATCATTGGCTTGATGATTAGTTTAATTTTGGTTGTCATGGTGATGACTAACATGGGTAACGTGGTGATGATCAGTGACAGGCTGAGCTGTCAAAAGAGTTGTCACAGACACACAGGCGCTTTTGTCAGAGAGGAGGGCTGGGTAGCCATAATTTTTGTTGACCGCTGCACAAAGCTTGTGGGGGCTATGTTTAAGAGTGCTATTGACTTCCTCCCGCATCCTGTGAGCCATAAAGCATGTAAATAAAAGCAAGAAACGCAGCCGAGCCTTCCGTGATTATTAAGAAAGCGAACAGCGCGTCATACAAATAAATCGGACTCTTCCCCTGCCTCTCCAGTGACTGTGGAAGTCACTACACGAAGTTTGTTTTTTTCATATCAAAACAAATTTGTATTGGCATCAAACTGAAGTTGTACATGCTTTGGCCAACAGAGGGCAGTTTAGCTCTATCAGTGTCAATGGACTACGTGCACAAAAGGCTTTTTTAAGTATTTGCATGTTTAAAACCGTTATTGAGTAAACAACGTATTCAGTGCCATAGTGAAGATGTGATGAGCAAACAAAAAAAAAAGAAAAAAAAAAGAAGATGTAACGAGCAGAATATAACAGAAGATGCTGATATGACACAGTTAATGCTCCGTCGGTTGCAATTCTCAACATCACCAGACGTGAGAGATACCAGACGTTTCACTTCCAGATCAGAACTGCCACATTACAATCCGGACAAAACGCATTTTACATGTGCAGTTTTATTAAGACCTGTCGCACATCATCATGGACGATGTCCACCGGATTTATCAGAAACACACAGCAATGTCTGCCAGCAAGCAGTTGAAGCGATTTAAGCTGTATAACCAACTTTATTCACGGTTGATAAGGTAAGTGTTAAGATCAAAGCGGTTGCTCAGTAGCAGCAGCATCATAAGAAGACAGTGACACAGATAGATTAATATGTTAGTCTGATTAAGACACCGTGTAGTAAGAACGAATATTAAGCTCACTTATTTTGTTTTCTTCGGTTAGCACTAGCTGGATTTGCTAATAAGCCACCACTATGAAACGTTATTAATTTCCGATGACATGAGCACGAACTGCCTCTCCAGTTTCCATCTTCTCTGGTCCAGCTGTACGTTCCCAGACACAGTCTTCTCTCGCCAAGAGGTCTGTTGTTATAATGAAATAAAACCAGGATAGCACCAGGTCTCAGCTCCTTCCTCCTCCCTCACTCCGCTCTGTAATGTCCTGGGGCCTCATTTATAAAACTGTGCTTAGGATCTTTACTAAAAGTGTACTTACGCCCCAAACCTAGTTTGCATACGCCAAAAAATATTCAGATTTATAAAACCGTGCGTACACACAGATTCAAGCAATTTCCCCTTTATAAATCACACTCTTCCTGGGAGTTTGCGCAGGTGAACTTGGCCCATATGCTGCCCCCTACACGCCCACATTCTACCATGAATGGCCAATGCAGGGATGTTGTTTAGCTCAGTTGGTTGAGCAGCCACCCCATGAACGGAGACTTCGGTTCCTCAGCACAGTTGGCCCCGGTTCGATTCCCGGTCCTGGTCCCTTTGCTGCATGTCACTCCCCACTCTCTACCCCCTTCCTGTCGCTATACACTGTCATATAAAGGCCCAAAAAATCCTTTGAAAAAAAAAAATAGATAAATGGTCAATGCAAAGCACGTGATGGATGTTTCTGCATATAAATGAGCCAGCTGATCTGAGGCATTTAAAGCTTAATTTTGGCAACCGAAAAGAAAGTAAAATGTAATTTCGCGGCGACTGAAGTGGAGGTGCTTGTTGGTGAGTTGGAGCCTCACAAAAACATTTCATTTGGCGTCACAGTGGAATCACAGATAAACTAAAGTCTGCTGATGGCAGCAGGTTGTTGTGGCGGTGATGATGTAACAGAGGTCTGTAACAGAAGTCACTGTGGAAGAAACGCCGTGTCAGTGTGACTGTGTGCACCCCCTCCCTCCTGCATGTAAACACCTCTGCTGGTCTTTGGTGAGGCTGATGGCTCCACCACGGAGCGCGCTGTGGTCAGCAGCAGCTGATGCGTTGGGGTGGACACGGTTTCGGTAGGTCGTCTATCTGGGTTCAGTTCATAGACAAAAGCGCTGCAAAAGTGAATCTGTTTATTAACCAGTCATCATCATCATCATCGGGCCAGGAAATCCTGGTAAATCTCTGAAAACGCGTTCTCTTCTAACCCCCTGATTCCACATACTCGCTCCACACCAGTCTGTTCCGCTGCGCATAGCAAACACGTTGCTATCTTATTCAATGAGCTGCAGTCCACATGCTCCGTGCAGCTCCACTGACGTACTGTCTCTGCATTGCACTGCGCCCAAATTGCAGAGCCGGTCTGATTTTCTGCTCCGTCAGCGCAGGCCGGATCGATCCCCGCAGCTCAGATTGCACCAAACAGGAACATGGACTACACCCGGATTGTCAGAGTAAACACAATGCAAATCAAGATGTAAAATACATGAAAAACCATAATTTGATTAAAAATCACCACCAAAATTGGAGTTTTCCGTACCGTACGCATTACACATCGGCCTACATACATTATAGGTTACAAATCAGGACATTGATATGAACAAAAGTGGAAAACATGAAATTCCCCAATGTAAAGCACTTGTTTCTATTGATCGTGACATTAAAGAAAAAAAGGCTGAACTCTGTTGTCTGCATCCTCGTGCAGTTCATGTGTGCAGGGTTTGCTATTCATCAAATAGTACATGTTTATCATTGTGAAAGGCCATTTGATTCATGTCGTCACAACATGCCTCGCGCATGCTCTCCCCGGGCTCCCAGACCTGGCGGAAAGCAGCTGGACAGAGCTGGGTGCACGGAGCTGGGTGCATGTAGTGGGCGTTGCACTTCCCACCCTGTTTGCTGCGCCATGCAAAACGGAATGGAACGGTGCAGACTGGAGGATGTGGAATCTGGGGGTAACTCTCTCATCTGTAGGTCCTCCAGCAGCACCGATGCGCAGCCTCACGCGCGAGTGTCACCACGATACTTAAGGTGCATTGCGCAGGTTTAAATGTTAACTACTATTCTTTTCTTTCCTCCACATGCCTGATGTGTAGAATGAGCTGATCCATCGTCACTGCGGTCTCTGATACTGTTTCTGAGTTCTTAGTTTTTGTACTTTTAACAAAAAATGGGAATATTCTTTAAAGTACTAATGAACAAATGATGACGACTCAAAAGGCATTGCCCCCCATCCCAAATGCCATGCATTTTTTCCATGTGTCCCATGGTAAATGTTTGGGTGCACCACTACGGTGGTGGGATGGGGGGCTTGACATTATAATTTCTGATTAAATGGGGGCCCTGCAAAAAAGTTTGGGAACCACTGTGCTAAAAGATGGAGAGCAGGTGCCTCTCAAACCCCAACTCAGACTCCAGTAAGACAAAGAAGAAAGTTTTGTCTTGTGAGACGAAGAGAACCAAACTGGAGTCTGACCGGTCCCCACGGCAGGGGGGCTTTTTCGGCAGTAAACAGCGAGCAGCTTTTTTTCTTTTTTTATTGAAGGGAGCTCCGATCCAGTCTGGGAATAAAACGGGACCCACAGTTGGCTTTCTTCTCACTAACAAGGTAAATGTGATGTAAATGGAAATAAGGTGCATAATATTGCAATGCTAAGTTTTTAGCATGTAAATGTAGCAGTATGACAGCCATATGACTGTTCCTCGGGAAGAGATACACTCTGGCCACTCGTTAAATTTAGTTGATGCGGTAATTTTATAAGGTAATCGTGGTCTCAGCCTGTGAATTTAAATATTTGAACTACAAGCCAGCCTTGAGGCCTTTACACACCTTCTCCGAATATTTCGTCCGAAAAATTTGCACGACAAAAGCTTTAATCAAATTAATATCAAGTCAACGGGAGCGTTCACATCAGTGACAAAATTTCGTCTTGCGATTTTGCGACGTTTATTTTTTCGAACTGAGGTCGATTTTCTTAATATTCGCATCCGACAGATACACAATCCACCAATCAGAGAAGGCGCTCTGACCGTCACAGAGCTGGTTGCAAGCAAAAAGAGAAAGGAAAAGAGAGAGAGAGGTGTCGCTTGGTCGCTGTTACTGCATCATTATGGCTCAGGTGTTATCACCTTCGTGTTGCAGCACTATAGGCCCACTTCCGGTCCAGTTCAATGTCCGTGTTCCGAACTTCCGGTTTTAAACAGTTAAACGGCCCACTTCCGGTCCAGTTCAATGTCCCTGCTTTACTTCGTAGATAACGTGAATAAACGCCAACCCTACTTAAATTTTCACGGATTCCAGACTGAAGTGATACCAAGGAGGAAGTGGATCAAAGCGATTCTCCAGAGTGAAGGGCCGAACTTTATAATAAAACAACGTAGCATGTTTGTTTGTCGCCGGTGGGGCACAACACCGCTAGCGTTTACCGACGTGCTTAACATTGTGCGTCTTAAAACACACATACATCTGAAAATCGGGTCTGTACCCCCCCCCCAAATGGGGACTGCCAAGAAAGAAGACGCTTTCAGATGCTTGTGTGTTTTCAGCCGCACAAAGTTAGGCACGTCATCAAGCTGGCTAATGCTAACCTGTTAACAGTAGTCCGCCAGCTACTACTCTGTTAAACTTTGTTAATCGGATAAACGCCAATGCCAAGTTTTCATTCCAGACTGAAGTGATGCTAAGGAAGAAGTGGATCAAAACGACTGATTCGCCGCGGTGAAGGACCGAACTTCATAATAAAACGATACACGTTTGTTTGTGGCCGGCAGTCTGCGCAGTCGTGTTAGCAGGTTAGCATTAGCCAGCTTGATGACGTGCCTAACTTTGTGCGGCTGAAAACACACAAGCATCTGAAAAAGTCTCCTTTCTTGGCAGTCCCCAGTTGTTCCACTGGAAACGGGGGGGTACAGACCCGATTTTCAGATGTTTGTGTGTTTTAAGACGCACAATGTTAAGCACGTCAGTAAACGCTAGCTGGCTAATGCTAGCATGCTGTGAAGTACCGGTGTTGTGCCCCACCGGTGACAAACAAACGTGTGTTTTATTATAAAGTTCGGCCCTTCACCGCGGCGAATCGATTGCTTTGATCCAGCTTTTGATCCAGTATCACTTCAGTCTGGAATGAAAACTTAAGTATGTTTGGAGTTTATCCGATTTAAACAGTATAACAGAGCAGGAACGGCTGTCGTTAACATGGCCCGGAAGAGGAAGTGTCCAAAATCCGGGAACTTCCGGTAAGCGTGATAATCCCCTATTGTTTGGCAAACGGGGCTGGGGGGGGGGGGGGGGTCACAGCTGAAGTAGCAGTGTTTTCCCTACATTTTGTAGCCATTCGAGGTTATTAGCTACAGGTGTTGTATTTAAAATCCCCATTTGGCATCTGCACGGTGAGGTCAGCTGTTTTCAGCGTCCAGAAGTTTCCCTGCAGCTGCCTCTCCCTCCGTCACTACTGCATGTGCTAATGTTCCTCTGGAATAACGGATGCGAGTTTGTTCTTGCGTCATCATAATTTCGTGCCGGAGCAGGTGCGTATAGACAAATGCGTCGATATTTCTCCTCCGAATTATTCGCAATTTCGTGCCGTTTATTCGCAGTGTGAAAAGGCCTTTAGCCTGTTGTTACCGTTAGCATACAGTCCGTCAGTTTACAATCAAACCGTAAACAACTTGCAGATTTATAACTTTATTACTTAAGTAGACATCGTGTCTCTGACTCTGGGCTCAGACTGTGTGTAATGTGGGTTAAATTAGAGACCAACGCAGTCAAAGCAGCTCATGTATGAAAGACAGTGTCACTTCCACTTGTCACCAGAGGGGGCGAACTTCTGGAAAAAAGCTGGAACTTGCGCTGTACTCCTTTAATATGCTTAGATCAGTCACTGACTGCCGTGCATCTTGTCAGAATCTGTGCGTTAATGCAGTAAATTCATCACCCTGATGATCATTGGGTAGAGGAAGATGATCGTGACAAAACTTTGATGAAATGTTGATTTAACATATAAGTTTGCTTACGAACCTTTTTATTAATTTGAAAGGTTCTTACAGTTTCAGCTCACCTGCGCAGCATAAATAATGCTGCTGGTTTGAATCCTGTAAAGTCAATCTATGATAATTTGATATGAAGGAGGAATTAAATGTTTGAGTGTGACAGGACACACGGAGAGCCTGCACGAGGCTCGATCCCCACCCAGAGGAAAATTCTACTTCATCTTTCTCTTTTGCATCAGGAGACAAAAAGCGATCTCATCCCAGCCTCATTCAGGTTTCACATCGTTCTCATTAATGTCTCTTTTGTTTCTCCTAAAATTCATCAGGAGAAATCAGCTTATTTGAGATTTAATTCAGACATCCTGAGAAATTATTTGAGAAGTGATTGAGATCTATTTTGGAACTGAAAGTGAGACTATAGGTTGAGATTTTGTGAAGTTTTCCATCTGGAGACGAGATTGAGAAACAGGAGAAATGAGCCATTGTCTTATTCAGCTCTCACATGGATCTCACATTTGTCTAGAAGTAAATGAGACCTTTATGAGATCACCTTTCCAAAATTATTTTCCTCTGGGTAGTCTGCAAAATGTGCGTAAGCAAGGTCTGTAGTTTGCTTAAAGTTACACACATTCCTAAGCTAGTTTTTTAAAAAAAGAAATCCCTTCTTGTGTAAGAAGTTGCCCACGCACTTCCTAGCCCCGTTTTGTGCGTACGCAAGCTTTATAAATGAAGCCCAAGGACTGTAAAGTGTGGACCTCAGACACGGTGTGATGACAGATGATGAAGTTTCATTTCTAATGATCACAATCCATCTTCGTAGTCGATCATCTGAGAGAAATGTGTGAAAACTGACTGTAGGATTAAATTATCTAGCTGACGCGGTCGGCTCTTCACGTCGCTAAAACTTGTAAGATGCTTTATCTCATCATACTGCTGTTATGTCAGCCTGCTCAGTGCTGGATGCTCTTACTTTCTAAACCAAAAGTTCTCTAGAAAGCGCCGCGCATAAACCCTGTTGAAAACATTTACATGCTAACACGTTTGCAAAAAAAATAATACCCATAACAGGTTCGAATATAAAGGGCGACCTAAAATTAGTTTGAACATTGTTTATTTTTTAATGTTCAAATTATATTAGAATAGCAAAGTTCGGAGTCATTTAAATCCCTAATTCTGATGGTCAAAATGGGGCTGAACGATTTATCATTTTCAGATTGAAATTGCGATTTCAGACCACGTAATCACGTGCTCTCCAAAGCTGCGGTTTTTCCAACTCCTGACTGACCCAGGATCTGCTCTGTCGACTATTGTACACACCCGCTACTTGCCGTCTCTGTACCAGCCAACTAAGCTCACCAATCATAAGGGGAATGTTACTCATGGACAGGTCAGCTAACCAATCAGCATCAGGGCTGCGATGCGGCGTCTCCTGCTGTCTAATATTTACACTATATAGAAGATGTAGCTTGGTAGCATTCGGTACTGTGTGTGTGTCTGCTGCCCTGGTGTGGAGAGTATGTGTGTGTATATGGACGTAAAAGTTGCATACTCACCTGGGTGAGATGAGAAGAGGCAGGTCGGGTAGCTGTGATTTTTTTGTTGACTGCTTACGCTTAAGTGTACGTTTTGCTGCCATTGTTTTATTCTGGTTTTCTTTTCTCTCAGTTCATTATTCATTATTTTAATATCCATGCCGTCTGCTCCTGCCAAGTACCGCTGTGATCGCTGCATATCATTAATAAATTCATGAAAACGCATCTGGATCCAGCGTTTCTGTAGGTTTAAGGACAGCGAGTCATACAAATGACACAGGACCCTTTATTTGCCTCTCTCAGCGGCAAATAAACGGATAAGGAAGCCGCAATACACAAGAAAACGGCTTCAGTAGAACTTCATCCAGTTTCTAACTTTGGGTTCTGTTGTTGGAGAGAGGCTGCAGAGGTAGCGGAGAAACTCAGAGGAACACACAAGTCTCCAGAAACACTGAAATAGAACCAAACGTGCTTTATTTCACCTTATAAAACGGGTGTTTCTCATTCTTAAATGTGATTGGCTGAGCTCTGTTCCAAGCCCGTGGTAAAACAGACTGTAACCTACATGTAGATCCGGCAGACCTGCAGCATAAAATATCCCTGCGCCAGCATAAACAGAGGTTGCATTGCCTAGCAACCAACTGCTCTGTGTTTGACCCAGTCGTTGGATTGCATTTGTTTTAAGACTTTTGTAGACTTTGTGGTGAATTTTGATATTCTGGGTGTCCTGAGCCTGGATGACAGCGCAGATTTCACTGCGGACATGTTGCCTCATTTACAAAGCAGCCGTCATATCTGCACAAAAACAGCGGCCGCCAAACGCACACCACCGTTTCTCCAAACATTATTTTTACAGCACTATTAATGGAAGTAGCAACATTAACGAGCCCAGACAGCCTGAATTGATAAGAGCAAATGGCCAATGTGTAGCCGGATTTTTTTAAATAAAACGAGTCTCTTCCCTCCTCCAACTAAGAAAAAAGGGGGGCCACCTTGTTTTTGGAAGAAAAATCCTCATACCGATCTGCAGAAGTGCATTAAGCACATTCACAGAGTTTAGCTGTTTCTGATGGTTCGCTCCTTTACCGTCAGCCAGGCGATGGCCCGGGAGAAGTGCTGCTTTATATCCACATTTTAATACTTAATCTGATGTAAGGCTGTATGGAGAAATATTAATATGGATGGATAAATGAAACGGGGGGGGGGAAAGGAAGTGATGACGGGCGGGTAGGAGGAGTTTGCTGCTTAAATGGAGGGAAAGCGTTTGCAGGTGGAAAGAGGGTTTAACAAAACAAAGCATGGATTTTTGGGAGCAAAGTCAATCAAATCAAATCAAATAAAAATTGACTGAGCAGGCCATCGGATCATCTGTCTGATCGCCGTTTTAACCAAGTGAAAACTCCGCTGACCCAGTTCACAGCTTGTTCGCCTGGAAAGTAGCCTAGGCTAAGCGATCCAGAGTAAACACAGGTCGCAAATGTGATCAGAGCATTTTTTTTGTCGCAGGCAGTGATGTTTAAAGGGACATTGTGTAATCGGGAGCAGCTCCCTCGTACTTTTCACGCTGCGTTCGTGTGAAACCGGGCAGACCGATGACATCCGATGCATGTAAAGTTATCACCAGCCTCTATGTGAAGACGTGGTCCGTCAGTTACAGTGACATCAGTCCACATCTGTTCGGTTGTCATGGCGATGTCGTATTGTTTTCCCTGACCCATGTTTTACCGTCTTTTGCTCGGCTTCATTGATTAAAATGACATCTGGTTTGTTACCGACGGCCGTCTGCCCGACTGCACGTGAACGCAGCATCAGTGAGACGCTGGTTTCTCCCCACTGCAGCACGGTGACTTTTCAAAGGCATTACCTCGAACTGAGCTGAAAACTCCGGTGTGTCCGGTGAGTTTCTGTGTTTTCCTGCTGTCTCGCTTCTCCCGAACGCAAAAACATGGCGATACCACATGGCAGCCTTCACCGAGCCGCCCCGCTCGATGTGAAAATGAATGATACGAACGGCAAATTTAGAACTTAGAGGAGCACTTCAGTTTGTTGATGGGAGTGATTACTGATTAATGAAAAAACACTTTTGAACCAAATAATCAGTTTTTGTGAATAAAACACAGGAGAACTTACACAATATCCCTTTAAAACCTTAAAACCCTGGTTATTAATGTCCACACGCAGTTGCATAAACAAGGTAAACTAAATCTTCACTTTGGTCGAAGTTTTTGAAATGAAAATTTTTTTAATGCCAAAAAATTCAACTTAAATAAGTAGATAAAAAAAAATACAATGAAATAAAATCTGCGTTTACGTGTTAATAACAGGCCAAATCGTAGGAAATATCTTCGTTTTATGAGACCCTCCTACTTATGGACAAGCCGAGTTGCTTAGCAACCATACTGTCCACTCAGTCTTATGTGTTTGGAGAACAAATAGTTCTCCATTTTATTATTTCATTATTACCCATAAATTGTTTATTTTTGTATGTGTGCATTTATTTTTATTTATTTTATAGGCAATATGTGAGGTAACCGTTTTATAAAAGCAATAAGCCCATTGAATACGTGGGGTACAGCGGTTTTACAACGGCAGAGGGGCACAATGCGAAGCACAGTTAATATCCAACTAGATACTAATTTTTAGAGTCGATTAGTATCTGAGAATTGATTTTGACAACACTATAAGGCCCCGTCCACACGAAGTCAAACTGGGCTAAATTCATAAATTTTTACCTAACCAGCCTCTCATCAATATGAAGCCGGCATTTAGGGGGTCTGTAGACGATCTTTCTATCAGCTTATATATCGGGTATTGTTTTTTTCAGACCTCAATATCAGTATCTGCATCTGCCCCAAAAATCCCACATTGGTTGGGCTCTCGTTTAGATACTAAAAAACAGGTGCTTGATATGAAATGAAACATTCAGACAAATTAGGATAAAAATACCGCGTTATATCGTATATCGTCATCTTAAAAAAACATATTGTGATATATTTGGTCCATATCGCCCGGCCCTACGCTGCTTTGACAAGCCGGAGACGAGTTGCTCCTCCTCACTTCAAGTCTGTTATTAACTTTTAACCTGCAAAGGCGGCAGTGCCGCAACACTGGAAGTTATGAAAGTCCTGCTGTGAACATTTCAGTAGTTACACATTAAAACAAGATTTATTTGCAATTAGCCGACTCTGTTGAACGACCCCGAAGCAAACGGGCTGTCAGCTCAAATCAAAGAGATGCTTCCTGTCACTGTCACAGACTGACAGTAGCTACGTTAACATGGACAAATAATTCATCTATCCGATTGAAATCTTTCCGATCGGAGCTTCCAGCTGACATGTTTACATGGACAGGAGGAAAAAGTGATCCGATCGGTTGGATTTACTTGATGGACAGGTATTTTTGTAATGCTTTTGACATGCGCAATGGCTCCTGGATCGTAAGAAGAGGAGTTTTCTTTTTAAATGCATAATCTTTTGACCTTTGAAATGCTCAATAATCAATAACTCTTTCAGTGGGGATTTAAAAAAAACAGCCATATAACAGGTCCATACTGGACCCGCAGCTGAAGCACATCATCATGAACAGATCTACTATGGATCCAGGCAAAGGTGCAGCTTTAAGTCTGCCTTTGCTCCGCCTGACATCAGAGTTTCCAGTCAGAACGCGGATCATCAGTGGATCCATTCTGATGTGCAAGGCGGATTCGTGGCGAACAGCACAGCTGGCGCGGATCTGTGGCGCTGTCCTTTGCTGTCTGGTGTTTCCCAGCAAAGTCCTGTTGTGTTTTGCTTCCCTGAATCTGCTACGTCATGCAGCCCCCGCGTGGTTCAAGCATGCGCAGAGACAAAATTCCACTGAAATAATCGGAATGACTGTTTACATGGGCATTTTTTTCTGCTGATCAGATCGTAAAAAGGTTTAAACCACCCCTCTCAATCGGATTGGAAATTCTTTCCGATCAAGGCCGAAAGGATCAGCTGACATGTTTACATGGCATTTTTATTCTGACTGGCGTTTGATCGGATCAAAATTGTGCCATGTAAACGCAGCTAGTGTAGCTGCGCTGAGAGGAGGAGAGAGAATGTGGATTGTAGGTCTGTTTGTAAACGGGGATTCTCTAACAGTCATGGATTTCCTCCAGAAACATCTCTGAATGCATAGTAGAGCAACGTTCCAAAATTGCCTTGATAAACAGCAAATCACCAACATACGATTTGATGGGTGATGGTTCCAGCTCTAGTTCACAGAAATGTGGAAAAGAGCTGAAACACATGTTGGAATAAAAACTGTTCACACTGACTCTGATCCAACATTTACACCCAGCTCACCTCCATTCCTCTGACTTCACATCAGGAGGAGGATCGTTTGACCCGTCGCTCTCAAAGGACACACAGCTGGATCCTGGTTCTGGTTCTGGTTCTGGCTGGTTTCTGTGAATAAAGATGGTTTAATGATTTCACTGCTGAATTCTGAAATTGTTCAACAACATTTAATTACAACAAGAATCTGGAAGACAAATCAGAAACTATCAGATTCCAAACATGAAGCAGAAATTAGTCTCAGCAGAGACGTCAAGAAATGATTCAACTGAAACTAGTTTTCATCTGAAATATGATCCAACCTCCACTGAACACTGACAGATACTCACTGTTGCTCTGAGGAAACACCAGCTGGGAAACTAACAGGCAGATCCATCCACCACTCAGTCTTTATGGACACACAGCTGGATTCAGCTTTGACTTCAGGTCCAGGTTCTGCTTTGACTTCAGGTCCAGGTTCTGCTTTGACTTCAGGTCCAGGTTCTGCTTTGACCTCAGGTCCAGGTTCTGCTTTGACTTCAGGTCCAGGTTCTGCTTTGACTTCAGGTCCAGGTTCAGCTTTGACTTCAGGTCCAGGTTCAGCTTTGACTTCAGGTCCAGGTTCTGCTTTGACTTCAGGTCCAGGTTCAGCTTTGACTTCAGGTCCAGGTTCTGCTTTGACTTCAGGTCCAGGTTCAGGTCCAGGCTGGTTCCTGTGAATCCACATGTTTGCTGTGAGTTGTGATCTCTGACATGGAGAAGAGTCATGGACAGTTAGAGATGCTCATCTCACCTCTGAGTGCTTTTAGAGGGAGGGGCTCCCTCCTCTCTGTCCTCACACTGATCCATGATGATGAGGAAGCTGCCTTCAGCTGCTGGACTTCTATCAGGACACTAGATGGAGGGATGGAGTCAGACACATATCACTATTAGATCAACATATGATTCACACAATAATGCTAGAAAACTAATATATGAACAACAAAAAAGCTTTAAAACTTCTCAGCAGCTCAGAAGACGACACACTTCTTCCTATTTTCTAGACTTACAATATATTTTTATATTTTCAAAGATTTGGGGAACATGGAGTTAGAAACGGAGCCAACTGAGCTGATGAGGATGTGCTCATAGTCTTTTAAAACCTCCGGTGCATCGAGGATTAACATGCTTCATCAGTTTCTGGGATATTTATGCTGGTGACTTCATCTCATTTGTTAACAACTAAAGATGCTGTGTACTATAGCTAGTTGTACTACAAATGAACGTATATTATGAATGCAAAGCGTCCTAAACTGCTGGTTTAACTTGGAAAATGCAGAAAATAAAGTGACTGAGCTGATTTGATGGAAACACATTCGTTGCACAGTTGATTTTTTCCCCTTTGAAATAAACAGTAAAAAGTCATATGTGAGATGTGTGTGATTATCCTGTAGGCTTCATTCTACTTGATAAGAAAGTATTGCAGCAGGATTATGCGCACAGTAGAACTACAACGGCTGTGTACCATTATTTACCATTATTTACAGCTCGGAAAACAAGATAGCAGCCTAGCAAAACAACGTGTTTGCTAAGGCTATTGTTATTAGCCGTTGTTAGCACAGCCGGCGCTGCAGCACATGAAAACTGTGAATTACACAACAGCAGCTTCCCCTGAAACCTGCTTCTGAGCCCGTTGCTGCTGACAGCTGATACCAACGAGACAAAGATTAAAAACGGCTTCACTTACCTTCACATGGACGTTTTTTAAGGGAAAATCTGCTCGAGCTTCTTCCTCGATGTGTTTTCTGTCCTCCTCTCTTCTTCTTCGTCGGGTTTAATGTCGGTTGGCAAACTCATTAAAGGTGCATTACCGCCACCAACTGGTGCGATTAGACCAGGATGTCGCATATAATCTAAGATAATAAAAAAAAAACAATAATAATGATCACAAAACTATTTAAATATAGCATACACTTTTCACTAAATATTTTACTGTATTAATTTGATATAAGTGATAATTTCATATATTTTTGGAGGGAAATTTTCATATCAGCCAGACATGATGGATCTTCATATATCAGCCTCTATATGTCATATTGTTATGGTGATAAACAGCATTACAGTTGACCTCTGTTAGGTTATAAGGTTTTATTTTATTAGGAGTTGTAAGGGCTTTCATCTAACTAGGAAGGTCTGCTATGTGGTTGCACGTAATGTCAGTAACTTTAACTCAAAGACAGAAGATCCCCTTCAGACAGATCATGTGGAGACCAGGAGCCTCATGGATAAAAGGGTGCTCAGCTTTCGCACTCACAATTGTCATGGGGACAAACTGTAAAACGTTTGCTGCACAGAAATATCCAGATGTATAAAAACGTGCGCAGAATGCAGCTGCTGCTGGCACGTGGACCACCCTGTCCCCACCCATAAATAAATATACAAATTAGTATAAATACAATACAGACTTCCACTCTTTGTCCAAATAACCATGGAGAAGGCTTTGGGAAAGACTAAGAAAAGGATTTCACTGAATGTAAAATAGAGGTGTTGGTGTCCGAGGCTGAGGCAAGAACAAATGCACATTTTCAGTGCGTACGCATGCTTTATTCATGAGGCCCCTGGAGACTGAACAGAAACAATAGAGCTTCACAACATCTGGTAGAAAAGATGGAAACAAATTCTCACATCATGTTTATTTACATCTAAATTCATTTACAAATCAGCCAATCACACGGCAGCATCTAGTCACGTAGACGTGGTGAAGACGACTTGCTGAAGTTCAAACTGAGCATCAGAATGAGGAAGAAAGGGGATTTAATGGTTGTTGGTCTGAGTATTTACTGGGATTTCCACCACGGCCGCAGCACTGGGGATGGAGGGGACAAGTCCCCCTCAGTTTTTTAATGATACTGATCTGTCCCCCCCACTTTCCCTGGGTAAAGGCCCATTTATGCTCGACGCAGAAGACAGATACTCAGACGGATGGACAGTTTTTGTCCATCATCTGCTTCAGTTATGCACATAATTTGATGCGTTTTCAGTCCGTCACTCGACGCAGAAGCTGAGCAATACCACTGGAAACCGCGGGGTCAGTGTTGAGCTGTGTAGCTGATACAAACCAGGGAAGAAGAACAGGAACCGGAAGAATAACAATACAAAACAGCCGGGGTCAACAGCCCAATAAAAGCACCTGAGAAAGAAGACGTCAAACACACAGAGGAGCATCTGTAGACATGGCTGGAGCTTTACAGGAGAGGATGTGTGTCCGAAAATACACTCTATGACATCACATCACTGGGACACGGGGACAGGCAGCGGACAAACTGATTTATGAACCATGGGAACGCAAAAGATGCAAGGAAGTATGAAGGCAGCCGCGCAGGGCGACGCATGAAAGGGACGTCGCCATTTACGTACGTAAGTGAGCATAATAAATGACAACTAACATCACCCGATCCATCCCCTGCAATCAAACACTTTCTAAGACATAGTTAAAGTCATAGCTGCGCGCACTGAGAGCCCGGTGTTTGTGTTTAGATGAATGGTGCGTTTAAGTTATACACCAATGTCAGAATTTCCTAACTCCAAGTCAGAACTGCCGTCATAATCCTCCGTGAAATCGAATCTTCAGCTCAGAAGGTTGTATTGATCTCACCAACCCGACATATTACTCATGCTGTCTGCTGCCTCCTGAAACAGTAGTTTGTTGTTTTGTTGTATGAGGCTGCATAGTGCTGGGATCTCTCCACCTTAGGATTACGTTGATCTGAGCTCCCACTTCTGACACACACCATCTTCATTTGAACACACCACAAGGTTCATACCTCAGGCTACTAAAAAGAAATTTCTACCTGCATGTGTGCCTGTTGCAGTTATCTGTGGAGAGAATTTTGTTTCTTTATCATTTAATCACATAAATAGAATATAGTTGAAACCAAAAAGGAGATTTGAGAGCAAAATAAAGTCAGGGGCATTCAAAAACTATTTTTTGAGATCAGAACAGGTTGCAATTAAAAAAAATAAAAGTAGACAGCATATTTCTTCAACTTTAATCAAAAATAATGTTTGAAAGTTAAAACATAGGCTACAAGTATCTTTCTGATGAATTAGTCATCTTTGATTTCAAGTTGTTAAAAAAATTTGGTTACAAATTTGTCCTTTTTGGTTGCAAATGCTAAAGTTTTGTTTGTAAATTCAAGTGCACTTGATGGGCGGGGCCTACACTGGTGGATGAGAGACGTGTTTCTATTGGTTGGTGTGAACTGGTTCCACTTCTCCCTGTGCTGTGCTGCTTGGAGTAAAGTTGATAGCCAGTAGCTCTTGCAACATTTTCCTTAATGAATAATGAATTGCGCTATATATGGTCAGCTACATTCTGCTGTACATTCACATCATCATCACTACAATGAATTATAACGCTCTGCTGCTGCAAACACACTGATTATCAGTGACGTGGTTGTCTCTGCTGGTCACGGCCTGCTCAGTAGCTGACAATGAGTAAATTACAGGGAAGCATCTACAACGTAGGGCTGTGATCACACATATGGTCATAATATCTGTATTTTTGTATCATATCGCGGAGTGATCAGACTGTATGTGAGAGCCTGGGACTGGTAGTAATTCAATTCAATTTCAATAGCTTTATTGGCATGAAAAGACAGTGCTCATATTGCAGAAGCATAAAACAATACAAAAATATCATACACATATATATTATCAAACAAATATACGTACAATATCAAACAGACACAGCTGTGGTGTTGCTTGTTAATGTCTAATCTGGAAGATATTGTGAAATAAAACGTTATTTCCTGTAGCAGCAGGAGTGCTACCTGGAGGGAGGAAAGGTAACGGCTGATAAATTAGCTTCAATTTTACAAGTTGAAGACATTATAATAAATGTATTGATCACGGTTCTGATCACTCTGTGGCTTTCAGTGGAGCCTTTCTTTAAGGTCTGTAGAGACTATGGGAGTCACGCGCATGCGCATATAGTATTAATGCATGATACAATCAGAAAGATAACACATGAACTACTCATGCCATTAAATAAAAAAATCTGAATTCAGCATAATCTCTCAGACGGAAGCTGTTTTCAGCATGTAGATGCTGCAGTGGTGAGTTAGAGCAATAAAACCCACTTTATCCTGATTTATAAAAGTTTCTGATTATTTTATTCCTTATTTTTAATTTTCCATCATCCATTGTCTGGAAACAAAAAGGTATAATTGGTGGCTTTTAAAATATCAAATATATAATTTTATTTATTGTTATGACATTGTAAAATTGTCCATTTTGCTTCTGTTCTCCTGTTAAACTTGAAAGCTTTAAGATTTTAGTTTTAGAATTAAGATTTTTATAATTCATTCAGAGTTGTGCACCTGTTTTACCTGACACAGCTGTGTAATGTTACATGTCACCTTCAGCTTTCACAGAAAATAAATATTTGAATAAAATTAATCCTCTGATATCTTCATATCTCATTTAAGAGTAACAGGAAACATTGAAGATTGTCAAAAATAAAGATTTTATATCGTGATATATATCGATATCGCACAATATGGAAAAATTACCGTGATAGAACTTTTTCCCATATCGCCCAGCTCTACCTTGCGTCACCTGGGTCATGTGACTTACGTCACCATCACATTTCCGCGGTTGGCCAATCGCATCATTGTCACATGACCGCGGCTGACCAATCGCGTTGTCTGGAGCGCTTAATAGATGTCCAGAGTTTGTTCCTGTTCAGATGCTTGTGGGGAAATATTTATTGAATTTTTTGAGAGGATAGCCCCTTGAGATGTAACATCTTGTTTTCGAGGGGGTCCACGACAAAAACAAACATTTACACAAATGACAGAAATTGAATAAACTACAATATACACAATCCAACATTCAAACTGACTAATAAAGCTCTCCCAAATCTAATCACCCCCATAAACCCGTCCCTCACTACAAGTTGGTTGAAATACATGTACCAGTAACAAAAGAGTACAGAATACCCATTTGCATAACAAATTTGGATCAGTACACTACCGACCATTTCAGTTGGAATTCAGAATAAAGCAAAATATTTTGTAACAATGCAACAATATATAAATACCATATCAGGTATATATCATGGTATATAAATACATAATTACAAATACAATATCAGAAACAAGAACTCCTGAAGATCTGTTGAGAAGTAATAGATCTGATTGAAAAAGGTAAGTTGTTCCAGTCTGATGGGGCTTTAAATTTAAATGCTTGACGCCCAAATTCTTTTTTGATTTTGGGAACACAAAAAAACAGATGCTCGGTATGCCTCAGGTTATATGAGGACCAAAATGGAACTAAAAATTGTTTTAAATAAGATGGATGATTCAGATGTGCTGCACGGTGGCGTGGTGGTTAGCACCGCAGTCTCACGGTAAGAAGGTCACTGGTTCGATTCCCGGCTGCGGACGGGGTTTCAAACAATTCCAACTGTGGCCTTCCTGTGTGGAGTTTGCATGTTCTTCCCGTGTATGCGTGGGTTCTCTCCGGGTACTCCGGCTTCCTCCCACCATCCAAAGACATGCGTGTTAGATTAATTGATCACTCTAGCCCCTAGGAATGAATGTGAATGTAAATGGTTGTCTGTCTCTCTGTGTTGGCCCTGCGACAGACTGGCGACCTGTCCACGGTGTACCTGTTTCTCGTCTAATAGTAGCTAGGATAGGCTCCAGTAACCCCCGCGACCCTGAACTGGATAAGCGGTACAGAAAATGACTGACTGGATAATTAAGTTAACATCTAAAAATAAACCGAATAGCAAAATCAACCTTCTTGATTTTAATGATGGGTTCTGTAAGGACACCTCAGTACAAATCTACAGAGACTATGATAAATAACTAAGAGGTTTAAGATTTGTATCCGAGGTGCTCTGGTAGACCACATCAGCATAGTCCAGTATTGGAAGTATCAAATGAGTAATGATTCTCTTCCGAATAGATCAAGTAAAACAATTAATGGAGGAATAAAGTGATCTCAGACAAATGGAAATTTTCTTTGCAAGTGAATCTATATGTGGTCTACATGTCAGTTGAGAGTCGAGGTGAAGACCAAGATATTTTAAACACCTCAATTTTGAACCACTGGTAAATCAAGAAAATTAATTGATAAATCATTTGATTGGTTATCATGCCTTAAGTTAAATAACATGCAATACGACTTTTTCTTATTGAGTAAGAGTTTGTTTTGAATAAACCATTTTTTAACCAAGCTGAAATCAGAGATTGTAAAGAGCGCTGGATGTAGGAAACATCGGAACTGGAAAAATAAATCACAGTGTCATCTGCATATAAGTGTATTTGAGAGTTAAGGCAAATTTGTGGTAGATCATTTATAAATATAGAAATAATAAAGGACCTAAAGAGGACCCTTGAGGTACACCCATGTCTACAGCCATAAAATCTGAAAAGATTCTCTGATAAACAACACACTGACATCTGAGATGAAAATATGAGTTGAACCAAAGCAGTGCTTGTCTTGAAAAACCAATAGCATATAATTTGTCTTACAGTAAGTAATGATCAACAAATCAAATGCTTTAGCTAAATCAATAAAATACACACTGAATAGCTGCCACAGCCTGGCAGGAGGCTGTGGCTAGCTTGATTACCCCACTCATTTTTACATCACACTCTTATACATCCATATGGACAAAGAACAGGCCCAGGATTCCCCAAAGACTGTTCTCAAACTATCATGAAGTGGGTTTTCTCTCTGAACTGGTGATCCAGAGATTTATTGTGGTCAACGCCTTGCAGAGGAACCAATTTGTTTCTTTTGTGTGTATATATATATATATATATATATATATATATATATATATATATATATATAACACACACACACACACACATTTATTCAAGTGCACTTAACTGTAAATAATGGGGGTTATTTGTTTGTTCGTGTTGTTTGTCTCAATTGTTGTACTCACTAATATAAAGGTACCAGCACCAAATGTACCCCAATGACTCAGTGTATTATTTACTGCTCCACTGCCTCCTAGAGCTGAATTGAAACTCCTGATACTAGCCAGGACGATCTGTACGTAACCCCCCCCCCAAAAAAAACCTTGTTAATCCAGATATTCACACTGCTTTCCATGTTGGCAGATACAAAGTAACTGGGACTCATTCCCCAGACAGTGGAGACGCTGCACAAAACGCTCATTGGATTAGTCTGTACAAGTATGTCTTATATTAGTTTGTCCTCCTGTTGGCACATTGCTCAAATGGATATTTGAATTTATTTGAATTATGTGTTAATTTTAGAGCAAATATTCAAACGTCATTTTGGAACAATTTTGACAGCCCTAAAACAGATGCTGCAGGGTTGAGGAGTGATTCAATGACGTCACCGTGCCGAAAATGTGTGATCATGTGTTATCACGGAATTACGTTTTCTACCGGTATCAAAATAACTACCGGTATCATCACAAACGATACGATAGTGCCCACCCCTGCCCACTCCCATTTTATAGTTTTAAATGGTGACTCGAATTAAATAACTACCATAAATATTGCAATTCTATTGTTATTGAAGCAGTCGCCTTAAATGCTATATCAAATATCGCACACTGCTTCCTTACACTTTTCAGTTTCATGTTATCAAGAGAATTTCATGGAAAATCCCCTCTGAATTTCTTCTAACAAGCACAAATCTACACTAAATACATTAACAGATTTTTTGCAAAATCTTGCTACCTATTCTCCTACGAGCTTCATGTGGACTCGCATGTGTCTTTTCAAAGATATATTCCATCTAAATAATTCACCACAAACCTCACAGGGAAATGGTTTCGCTCCTGTGTGGATTCTCATGTGTGTGTTTAAGTCTGTCTTTTGTCTGAATCTCTGTCCACATTCACCACAGCTAAATGGTTTCTCTCCTGTGTGGACTATCATGTGTCGGTTTAAGTTGGTCTTTTGACTAAATTTTTTCCCACATTCATGGCAGCTGAATGGTTTCTCTCCTGTGTGGACTCTCATGTGTCTGTCAAAGCTAGTCTTTTCATGAATTGTTTTCCCACATTCACCACAGCTAAATGGTTTCTCTCCTGTGTGGACTATCATGTGTTTGTGCAAGTAGTTTTTTTGACAAAAATTTTTTCCACATTCATCGCAGTTGAATGGTTTTGCTCCAGTGTGGGTGCTCATGTGCCGGTTTAAGCTAGTCTTTTGACTAAATTTTTTTCCACATTCATTGCAGCTGAATGGTTGCTCTCCTGTGTGGATTCTCATGTGTTGTTTTAGCTTCGTCTTTTGACTTAGTTTTTTCCCACATTCATCACAGCTGTATGGTTTCTGTCCTGTGAGGATTCTCATGTGTTTCCTAAGATCCACTTTATGGTTACAAATTTCATCAGGAACATTACATTGAACTTTTTTTTTTCTCTGTGTTGACCATTTCTTGCAAATTCACATATTGCATTGCTTTAAAACATTTCTTATGCTTCAAACAGCTCAAAGGCCTTTGTGTCAAGTGTCTCTGGAGAGATCCTTGGTCGTGAAACTCTTCCCCACATTCAGAGCAGTTGAGTGAAATTTTGGCAGTGTTACACATCATATCACTGCTTAAACCTGACCCATGTGCCCTGTTGTCATTCAAGCTTCCATCACATCCTGATTGGACCACAGTTTTTCTGGTTCCTCTTTGTTGTGGAGAGGATCTGGGTCCTGCTGGTCCAGATTCCATTTTCAGGAGACCCTCTTTGTAATCACCAACAGCTGCTGTACTTCTGCAGGGAACACTGAAATAAAAAAAGATCAAGCTGGATTTCAACATCAGTTGAGTATAAAATAGCATATAATGTTGCAGAGAAGACCTTAAAGAAGTGAAGCCTATTCGCTCTTCAACTTTATCTGTTCATCAACAAACACAATGCAGCACTGAAGAAAACAAGTGGTTGGTGATCCTGACACATTCATGTCACCCTTTGTTTTATTGGTTCTGTGGTTTCAGCTGGACAACAGACTCGAACGGAAATGCAACACTGACTACATCTACAAGAAAGGTCAGAGCAGACTCTACTTCTTAAGGAAGCTGAGATCATTCAACGTCTGCACCAAGATGTTGCAGATATTCTACAAGTCTGTTGTGGAAAGTGCAATCAGCTTTGCAGCATCTGACACATCGACACATCAGAAAAACAGCAACAAAAAGAAGTTGAATGCTTTCATTTCGAGGGAAACCGGAAACAGCGTTGTCGCGGTTGGCAGAGCAGCCAGAAACAGCAGAGATGGCGATGTGCTGAAAGAGTGAAACTGAGCGCATGCACAATTCAGAATCCGATGGAACAGCATCAACAAGTGCAAGTAAGCCACCATGTCCACGAGCACTTACTTCAAAGGTGTGGGATTATTTTACCAAGGAACCACATACCATCGTACTCTGCAGCTCTGCAGAATGAAAACATCGTTTCATAGCAGCACCACTGCAATGAACGAGCACTGAAGCGTAAACTCCCAGAAGCGCTTCTGTTGCTCCTTAAGTAGTTTAATTTTCTTCTAAACACATCGTTCAAACATGAACGTGTTTATGATGGTGTTGTTAGTCACTCACCATCACGAACTTCTTTTACTTCTCAATCAGCAGCGGCTTCATCACCAGGTTAAAAGTACCGCAACTCACGTTAACGAGCATCATTTAAAGCTTCTTACCTCCGAATACGGATGAAAGCATCCGTATCCGTATTTACCGTAGGGTATGAACGGAGCTTTACAGTGATTCTGCCTTTTACATCCTTATGTTTGCTTCCATGACTGACGTTATGCAGAAAGGACTGAACTAATGCTGCACGCCGTTATGTTGCTGCTCATGTGAACTTGCTGACATTGTGAGTGTGATCATAATGATGATGAGCAAAGATAAAAGAAACTGCAGATACCCTTGGCAGCTGATCTTTATTTCTAAAACAAATACTGAGATTCAGTAGAGAAAAAAATGACGGATAATTACTTTATGAGTCAGATAATTATAAGTCACTACACTTATATCTAAGTTAGCTGCATATACAGTGACAGGGACATTTTTATATTATATTATGCTCATGTGCATTGTGTCTCTTTTTTCAGGAAAAATAAGAAAATAAGTTTGGAGGAATTTTTCCCGAAAAGAAACACAGCACCACCATGCACCCCCAAGATGCCAGAAGAGCTGAGGGACAGCATCTTGAAAATAAATAGTGACACCCATTGCAGTTGTGAAGGGAAAAGGCTTCTGTGAAACTCAGTTGAATCTGCACAAGACTTTTAGTATTTACACAGTATTTAGCATGTTTGGTTTTGTTCTAGTTGAATTCATTGTCACATTAATCAAGCAATAAAAAAATCCTTAGATTAATAAATTAATTTTAAAAATCAAATCGTTGGATGCATCGATGCATCGAAAAAATAATCGAAATATGAATCGATTCTGAAGATAATCGTTTGGGACAGCCCTAAAACAAGCTGATCAAGAAAGCTGGTTCTGTGCTGGGAATAACTCTGGAGCCGCTTGAGCTGATCGTTCAGAAGAGAATGCTGCACAAGCTGATGAAGATGATGGAGGATTCTTCCTCCTCTCCACAACACGGTGAAAAATCAAAGTGTGTTCAGTGGGAGGCTGCGTCAGGTTCACTGTCGAACAGAGATACAGAAATTCATTCCTACCAGCAACATCACCCTGAAGAACAAGACTAACCGAGTTATTGTTATACTATGATTAAATATAAATGCACGGTGGGGTGATTAGCACCGCAGCCTCACAGTAACTCAACTCAACTCAACTTTATTTATAGAGCCCTTTAAAACAACCACAGTTGGAACAAAGTGCTGTACACAAGAAGCAAATAAAACAATTATAAAACAGAATAATTAAAAAAAAAAAAAAAAAAAAAAAAAACGAGTAAGAAGGTCGCTAGTTCGATTCCCAGCTGGGGAGGGGGTTTGAACAATTCCAACTGCAGCCTTCCTGTGTAGTTTGTATGTTCTCCCCGTGTATGTGTGGGTTCTCTCCGGGTACTCCGGCTTCCTCCCACCATCCAAAGACATGCATGTTAGGTTAATTGATCACTCTAAATTGGCCCTAGGTATGAATGTGAGTGTGAATGGTTGTCCGTCTCTCTGTGTTGGCCCTGTGACAGACTGGCGACCTGTCCAGGGTGTACCTGTTTCTCGTCTAATAACAGCTGGGATAGGCTCCAGGGATCCCCGTGACCCTGAACTGGATGAGCAGTACAGAAAATGACTGACTGACATAAATATTATATTGATAAAAACAAAAACAAAATAAGTGAGCTTTTTACAAATGTTGAATTTCCCTTCTGGGATAAATAAAGTATTTTTCATTTCATTTCATTCAAAAAATGACCTCCCGATCATTTCTGTGGAATGTTGTGTTGGCACATGCTTGACCCACGTGGGGGTTGTGTGACGATGCAGATTCAGGGAGGACAGCAAAGCAAAAAAGAACGGGACTGTGGAGGATGAAACATTTGGTTAAAAGATTATAAATAAAAAGAAAATCCCTCATCTTCTGAACTAGGTGACATTGCGCATGTCAGAAGCATTGCAAACATACAAATCTGTCCATCCAGTAAAACCAACCGATCGGGTCGCATTGTAGAAATTTAGAAAATTAGACTTCTGAACCAAATTTCCATTCAAAACAAACAAACAAAAAAAACTAGTTTTATGGGATAAATCTTGTGCCAGTACAGACTTCTTTAGAGTAGTCATAGATGTCCTGGTGAACTGTCTTACTTCTTTCTGCAGGGTAACTCAAACTGCCTTCCCACTGAAATTACAGCTTCACTAGGGTTTTTCAAACCCAGGTTGACCCTAGTCATAATTGGCATTAGGCTCTTTTTCCATTGGCAAAAAAAACACCGGGCCTGATCCCCCCGCAGGCAAGCTGCATGGCCTCTGTCCCCACTACAGGTTCGCGTTGATGTCATTCGTGCAACAGAAACTTAGTAAAGTCAACAGTAGAGAGAGAGTCCAGTTGTAGTCAACATGCTTTCTTGTTGCACCTTTGTCCGTCCTCAAAATGCCGAAAATCAGCGGGCGATTTTCAATGGTTTCTCCTAGATTTTTTGTAGCTGTGGTGCTATGAAATGGTTGACTGTGGGGTGGGGTGGGGTGGCGGGGGGCTGAACTTGTAAAATCAAAAACAGAGTATATGCAGGAATTCTGAGGTCAATTTCAACACTTTGGACTTTTTAAATTTCCAAGAACGTTTTAAAGGAGCCCTATAATGAAAAGTGGACTTTTAAGATCTTTTCAGCAAGTTACTGTTTTATTTCCTCATAAAAACGTCATTTAAGTTGTTTTTTTCTTTATTTGTACATATTTGAGTAATATATATATAAATATTCAGGCCAAGCTGTAGCTTCCCTAACATAACTGACTGACACCACTATACGCAATGAGGTTGCACCAATCAAAGCGTGAAACACGCATGCGCAGCATCGTAGCAAGACGCCCTCTTTGTTCAACAGAAACTCAAAGAGAATCCTAACCTACACACACTCTGTGGAAGAAACTAACAGCCTGGAGGAAGATTTCCTCAGAGACAAACAGCCATCAGCTAACAGACGTTTGATCCAGAGTTCAGAAGAAAAGTTTTTTGTTTTTTTTTTAAGATGGCAAGTTGGGAAAATGTGGTTGCGTTCAGCGTGGGAGTTTATTTGTTGTACTGAATGAATCGACTTGCCAGAAGTGGTTGGATTATAACTTCAGGAGCAGAAAAAAACCCTCAACTTTGTGTGTGAACTTCACACCTGACAACTTCATGAATCTCGGGCAGTAAAGTGTTTTTTTTTTTTCTCGGGGATTACTTCTGAAACATGACACAGTTCACACTATAGAAATGCCTCACGGACAGACAACAGCACCGGTGAGTGAAAACGTCTCTCAGCTCAATGCTAAGTGTTAGCCTATGATTTGTTTGCTAATTTACTTACTTGTCAGGGGTCTCTGTGGTACTTCTGTGGTACTGCGTGTACTTCAAACTCCATATCAGACTCTGGGTCGAGCGCATACAGCTCCATAACAGGCTGGTCTGTTTTATCCCGTCGATCGGAGTCCAATTATCCATCAATGTTTACAAAAAACCAATGTTTACATGTTTACAAATAATCTATGCAAGTGCCAAAGCTGCTGGTGCCGGTGTTGAGAACAATTCTGTGACCCTTTAGAATCAATGTCTATTCCAGGGCGACGTCATGAAATGGGCGTAAAACATGTTGAAATTGGTCGAGAGCTCTGTGGTTCAGTGTTGGAAATTAGACGCATAAAAAAAATAATATTTAACACCAAATTAGTTTCTATAGTAGCGATGGGAACATGTTTAGCTTATAAATGCCTGTATTTGACTTTTGGAACATTTGAAAAGCATGATACAGCTCCTTTAAGACCTCGTCACTACTTTAAGCTGTAATCAGCGACACATCTTTAACTTGCTTAATAAAGCAACCTTTTAATATGTTGCATTGTGATTTGATTTTCTTTCTATAGAGAACAATGGTATGAATGACGTAATGGAACTCTGAAATACAAGACAAACCCACCATTGATCAAAATAAAATATCATTCCAATCTCTAAATTTTCAATGAAAACTCCAACCAATCCTTACAGTGGAACCTGCCTGTCAGTCCTTTGCTTCCCCATTAGGAGGAGGAGGGAATGGGAGCTGAGTCTTTGGACTGAGGTGGGGCTGTTGATATTCAAATAATGTTGCTGTGCTTTCTGAGATGCAAGATCAGTAAGGTTACTTTAACCGTAAAACAGGATTCAGATAAGATAGGAAGAATGAAATGAAACATTTTTTTCAACTAAAAGCAAGGTTTATAGAAATATACCTTAGGTCATGACCAGTAACACTCTTATGCTAACAACTACTCACAAGGACAACTTTGTGAAAACAAGAATACCAGTAAAAATTCACTACGTGTGCCTCAGTACATTTGCTCTGGATTCCACCAGCTTGTAGTTTGCACATATATGTGGGCGATGTGAAATCTCAGCCTGAACAATATGAGGGGAAACAAAATCTGCCATTTTCTGACCAATATAGTGATTCAGTTTGAGAATA
Source organism: Atherinomorus stipes (assembly GCA_023101725.1). Lineage (NCBI taxonomy): Eukaryota > Metazoa > Chordata > Actinopteri > Atheriniformes > Atherinidae > Atherinomorus > Atherinomorus stipes. The sequence continues at coordinate 33,914 of JALJCO010003297.1, read as the reverse complement.
TTTTACATTCCAGCTTCTGTTCAGTGTTTGTGCCAAAATACATTTTCTAAATCAGATGGAGAATTATGACGTGATAACATAAATATGAGCGGCTCTTTCATCTAACACACAAACACAAAGCTGAGACATGGACAGCTTCACTGACCAACAACAACATGCAACCTGAGGCCAGAACCCTGAAGTTTCCTCTAGAACAGGTTTCCTCTTGGTCCTTGTAGTAAAAACTAAACAGTCTGAGTTATTTATCTGGTTTCCACCAGGACTCCTCATTTCTGTTTACATGATTTCTGTACTGCACACAACAAAGCTTCACCCTGGTGCCACACATGCAAACGTGCGCGCACACAAGTGCAAACACGTGCACGCAGGTGCGCACACTGTAACCAGCAGACAACATGCGGCTTCAACCCCGACAGAGCTGCTGGTTGTCTGAGTCTCCAGAAGGATGAAGATGAACAGCTGAGTGCAGCTTTCACCTTTAATTTGAAACTGATCCGACCTCGTCATCACTCCATCCTGGAACCATCTCAAAATATTTGACCTAAAAATATGATAAGGGTGGGGGAAAGGGGGTGTTATCAACGCGCTGTCCGTGGATGATAAGCCTGCACTGTTTAAGCTAACCGGTATCAACTTCATCAGCCTATGTAGCATCAGCATCACGTTTGCGTTAACTTGTAAACTTAAAGCAACTTTCAGCAGCCACATTTTTTCCACCTTTATTTATACAGGTTGTCTCATTAAGATCTTAGATCTCATTTGCAAGAGAGACCTGCTTAAAAAAAAACAACAAAAATGACAAAAACAGCAACAAAACAAGCAATTAAGATGATTGACTCAGTTAAATAAGCTAATAAAATAAGCTAAAAACAAGAACAAGTATGAAGATTTCTCTTTTTGTCTTAACAGCAACTTGAATTGTCCTAAAGGAATCAAAGTGGAAGCTTCAGATCCCGTTGCAGAGTATTTCATGTTGATGGGGCAGAGTAGGAGAATGATTTTTTCCAAGCTCAGACCGTACTGATGGAACAGTGAAGGAAATTAAGTCTTGTGAGTGTAGCCGGTGTCGAGACTGTCTAAGTGAGGACAAGTAGGGCGGGAACAGTCCAAAGATAGTTTTATAGATAAAGATGTACCGATGCTACAAACTGACAATGATGGCCAGCTCACCTTAGAATATAAATGACAGTGGCGAGTAGGCTTTCCACGATCAGATTGGTTTGATCAGATCGGCCGATATTTCAGATTCTTTTCAAATTTTCTGATCGGTCATTAACTCTTCATTCACCGATCCGATCAATGACGTCATTGTCATTTTGAATCTACTCCAGTAAAACTCTCATTTACACCAATAAAACTTAGAAAACAAACAAAGCAGAATAGACACGTACTCACAAGTGTGTGTTTTATGTCTTCACAGCGTTTTTGTCGTGAGCTCTGTCACTATGTGCTGGACAATAAAGTTTTTACAATCCAGAATATCCACACGTAAAGGATGGTGACGCCGGATGCAAACATGTCGGCTATAAGAGGACTACAGCGCTCTTAGACTGAAAGGACACAGCGCATTTCCTGCATTTCCGAAAACAACAGTTTACCTTAAACTGTTGCAGCACAAGTGTTTGTCTCCGTGTCTCCATCCAAGACTGTAAATAACAGGACTTCAGACCGCGAAGACCTCCAGTGTCGAGCGTTTCGGCCGCCGCGTGCTCCTCACACAGAGAAAGCGAGGGAGAGGTGGAGGGGGGTGTGCAGGCAGTATACAGGGGAGAGGAGGGGTCCAGGTGGAGAATATAAAGAGTGAAGCCACATCAGTTCGTGCAATACAACCTTCACGAGTTGAAACTCAACCATCAAAATCTACTTGAGGCGGCAATAAGTAGCGGTTGTTCAACAAGCAGAAACGTGACTCATATTTAAGCATAAACAGCAACCGGCATGTTTGACCACAGTGCTTGTTAAGCAAACAACAAACAGTTTAAGAACAAGGTAAATAAATGAAAGCCGCTTTCACACTTTCATAGCAGAATATGCCGTTAAGTCCATCCGCTATTTAATCAGAGATGTCTTTATAAACGCACCGCTTCCTCACGGACAAGTCCGCCACAGCTCCAAGGTAAGAGTTTGTCTGAATGTAAACGGAATAAAAGTCCAAGTACGCACTATTGCCGCCGCGTCATGTTTAATCACCTCCACCGTCACTCCGGATTCGTCATTGAACCGGTCCAGGTCAGGTGCAGTTCTGTCAGTTCACTCTGTTTGGGTCTTTCAGGTTTGATTCCGTCACACAGACCAGTTTTAATCTGTCCTGGAACCATCTTTGGTGTATTTTACCGCTTGTAAAACCGCGTGTAGGACAATTATCCGACTGCAACGGGATCCCGGCGGCATCACGTCTATGAGGGGGTTTTCCAGAAAATAACTAAGGAAAACATCGGATATTTGAGTGAAAACTTGTCGGATTGATGTGATCTTAGTTTGTCATGAATCTTAAAATTGGGCAAATTCTAATAAACTTTAGTGCTGGCTGAGACAAACCAGCCCCCTCGATTTGTGTCCAGATATGACTGAGTTTGTAGTGACTGCTGCTGCTGCGGTGGAAAAAAAAATTTAGTTATATTTTAAATATAAATTAATTCCTTTTGTGAATTTATTCTTTAAAAAAAAAAAAAAGTCAGTAAAGACCAAAAAAAAAAAAAAAAGCTTTGTTGATTAAGATCAGGACTTTTAAAAATGGATAAAATAGAGATAAAATCCAAACATACCCTCCCCTACAGCTGGTTAGTGGTGACAGTCTGACTATGTGAGGATGAGAAAACCACAGTCCAACTTCCTTCACTATACGTCTGTTTAACAAGTTGTTTTGTGAATATTATTTTTTAATGGCATAGAGTGCCATCACTCACATAAGTGTGAAGGACCTCTTAATTTTCTAATAGCCATGTTTTTATTTCTAGAAAAATCTTTGAAAAGCCTATATATTTATCCATCCGCTATATATATATATATATACACACACACACACACACACACACACACACACACACACACACACACACACACACACACACACACACATTGAATTGAACATTGAATTTTTATTTTTCGCAAGGGGGTTATTGGCCAATTAACTATCGTTATTATATCAGCCTTTAAAAGGAGTAATCACCTGGAAATTACATTTTTCTAGTTAAAACATGTTTATTGGTGTTGGAGTGAAATGTAAACTTGCCTGAACCCCCCCCCCCCCATCCCATTTTTTACACGGTCCAGTTTTTTCATTTGGGCCCTTTCCTCACACCAGAACAGCCCACAAGAGCCAAATCCCAAAATTGTGAGAATTTGATTGGCTCTTTCAATTTCGTATGTAACAGAGGCTGTTAGCATAGGCCAGCCTCTCTCTGACACGCCTACGGACTTCTGTCCACACTGGACCACATGCTCCACTCCACAACATGTGGAGGGGGCGGGACTTGTGGGATTTCCAGTTTGCATTTTTTCGGCTTTTAAATCATTACATTTCCTGTTCAAATACACAAAGTGCCTTTCCCATTATGATATAAAACATTTTAAATAAAAATGAGGGATGTCCGATCCAGATGCCGACATCGATACTCGCTCCCATACTGATGTAGCTTCTCCTCACTGACAGCACCTGTCAGTGAGGAGTGGGGACGGGTGCGGCCGATGTTACTTGATGCTTTACCGGGTCGGGTTGTGAGCTAAACATAAACGGGTCGGGTTCGGAAGCCATCCGTACGGGTGGGTGCGGGTTGGTGAAACTGGACTCATGCAGGACTCTGGCAAAGGGAGGACCCCCCCCCCCGTTAATGTAGATCACCGGGGACTCCCACCGTGAGAGGAGAGACCTGCTGCTCCCGCAGTTCATTCTCATGTTGTTTCTTGCTCCTGTTCTCTTAACTCCGTTTCATCTTCCACCCCCCCTCTCTTGCCTGATGTGCTGGAAATGCGGGACGGACAGTCGTCCCATTGTTTTCTTTTTCTTCGTTTGTTTTTTTTAATCCCTTCACGGAGCCTCCTTTCGTCTGCGGGGCCGAACGTAACGTGGGTTTACCGGTAGTACTGGAACCAGACCACACACACCGCCACAAATCAATTTTATTTTGCAAGAATATTGATGAACAGAATATCAAACGCATCACAGGTGCGTCTGCGTCCACCTCCAACCACCTCCCAGCTTGAGGTGTGTTGGCCGTCTGCTCACATCCGCATCATCAGGCTGACAGCCTCCAAAATGCAGCTGTTTGGACTTTTCCCTGTTTATTACTCGTATCCGCGCTCCTCGGTATCGACAAGTACTCAAATGTCAATACTTGTACTTTGTTGGCAAGAAAGTGGTATCGGGACATCCCTAAAACTTTTCCACTTTTTCTAAACTTGACTCATTCAGCCTCACAGGTGACGGGAGCCTGTGCGCGTGACAGGCGACAGAGAGCACGGCTGCACCTTATCATTAAAGTTAATGATCAGGGAGGTGTGAGAGGCGCATGCGAGGTGTGAGAGGCGCATGCGCGTGTGAGAGAACGCATGGGGTAAGAACGGCTCCGAAGTAATGCCGAATTCTGTAATATTATAAAGAATTTAGACACCGAACTCACAGATTTCAGCTGGTAATGTGAAAGACATTATCCATTAATCAAAACAAGGTCGCAAAAAAAAGCCAAACCTCCACCTGCGGATTGACGGTCGGATCAAACATTTCGACCATGCCTTCAAGGAAAGATCCGACAAAAGAACAAAGAGATCAAATGGAACCCACTGGCAACAAGGATGACGATAAATTAAATAAGATTCAAGAAAGCATTGATAAAGTCCTTGCCACAGTTACTGCAGTGGATGTTAGAGTGAAATCATTGGAGTCCAAGTTTATTGCGCTGGGCACCAAAATTGACTCAATTACTTCAGAAGTTCATGATCACGGGGTGCGTATCGATGATCATGAGGACAAAATAACAGACCTTGAAAAAAAGTTGCAATTACTGGAAGACGATTATGATGCCCTAGAGAATAGAACGCGAAGAAACAACTTGCGGATTCTTGGCATCCCAGAAGGAGAGGAGAAAGGAGACTTGATCGGCTTTCTGGTGAAACTGATAACGGAGGAACTACAGCTGAAGATAACATCAGAGGATCTGGAACGGTGCTACAGAATTGGGGCAAGTCCGAAGGGAAAATATCCTCGTATGGTGATGTGTAAATTATGGAAGGAACAAATAAAAATGGACATTCTAAAAATACAAGGGCGACGAGAGGAACTGTTGATGATTGACGGAAAGAAGGTGCGCTTTGTCCAAGACATCTCGGTAAAGCTGAGAAAGAAGCGTCGGGAATATGTTGCAATCAGAGATGTACTTAACATTCATGATATTAAATCTCAGCTTCGATTCCCGTCAACACTCTGGGTGTGGAAGGGAAAGAAAAAAAAAATGGAATTTGCAAACCCAGAAGAAGCTCTCATGAAGTTGAGAGACGCATTTCCATTGATTGAGGAACTGCAAGCCATAAAAGATGTTAAGAAACTGTCGCCAAGAGAACGCACGGATGCCAAGTAGACACGAGATATCCATTCCACCACAATGGACATGGAGTGGTAGATCGAGAATGTGGACTATTAATTTCTCTTATGGGTAAGAAACATTTAAAAAAAAAAAAAAAAAAAAAAAACATTGCTATGATTATTATTGTTGGGAGAAGCGGTGGTAATGGTTGTGGTATTCGTATTAGCCACAGTAGCCTAATATTACTGATATCATTATTATTATTATTTTGGTGAGGGGGATTGTAATGATGGCGATGATGAGAAGCCTAGTAGTTTTAACACTCTTCAGTATCATTATTATGGCTGTTATTGACTAATTCTGGGTATATCCGCTCTTAGTTTTTTTTTTCTCTCTTTCTTTAATGTGTTTATTCTCTAATCACCGTTTTTGTCAGCCATATCTTATGTATGTTGCTATTATCCCCCTCCATTTTTTTAAAAAATTTATTTATTTGTAGTAATTTGTTTGTTTTTTTCTTCCCCCTTTTTACTCTATTTCAGAGAAAAGGAGGGGAAGATGGGGAGGAATATTGAGAGGGTGGCTGTAATTTTATGATCTACTACCCATAAAGTGTCATATGGTTTGCCCTGAATATGGAGGAAATCTTATTGGACATTTAAACACAAATGAAGATTAATATTAAGTTGTATTATGTTTCTTTCTTTTTTTCTCTTTCTCTTCTCTCTCTCCCTTAAACTTTTGGTTACAGATAGGCATTAAGGAGAGAGGTTAGGAGCGTTAAAGCCCTACAAAGGCACAGCGCCTCCAAGTACCTATGGTACTTCACTTTATGTTTTTTGTACCTATATGTATGTTGTTTCTTGTTTTAGGAATGAGTGTTAATGTTTGCCCAGTAAAAGATAATATGTACCATATTAATTCATTTTTGGGGAATCTGAACTTGGGTTTTCTTAACAAGATGTATTTCATTAGTAATCTCTCATTCTCTCTCCCTATCCTACAAATGATTTTAATGCATAAATAAATTAAAGATGAGAAGTAAAGAAATAAAAATTCATGGAAATAAAAACTAATAAAATTAAATGTATTACTTGGAATGTTCATGGCCTTAGAGCCAAAACTAAACAGTTGAAAGTTTTAACACATTTAAAAGATTTATCAACAGACATAGCATTTATTCAAGAATTACATTACAGTGGAACAGAAGTTGATGAATTAAAGAAAGATTGGGTTGGAGAAGCGTATGCCACCAGATATTGTAGTAATAGCAGAGGAGTAGGAATATTAATAAATAAAAATGTACCATTTTCCCTGCTATCCCAGCACTCAGACCAGGAGGGCTGTTATTTAATTCTAAATAGTACCATATATGGAGAAAGATATACATTAATCTCTTTATATTTACCCCCAGGAGCTAAATTAGATTTTTTAGATAGGATACAAAATATAATTGATAGTATGGAATCAGGTATCATAGTAATTGGGGGAGATCTGAATCATACATTGGAAAAAATTGATAGAAACAGTATCAGTAAAGGGGCATTTAAGAAACCTCCCAAAAAATTGAAGCAGTTTATTACTAATAACCAACTTCAAGATGTATGGAGGTTATTGTTTCCAAAAACAAAAGATTATTCATATTTTTCACAAAGTAAGAAGAGCTACTCAAGGATTGATTATATTCTGGCATCAAAAAAAGCACTCAATAATTTATTGGAAGCTAAGATCCATAATATAATCATTTCTGATCATGCCCCAGTATCTTGTTTAATGATTCCCACATACAATAAATTAAATAATAAAATTTGGAGAATGAATACAGCACATTTACAAGATTCGGACTTTATTAAGTATGTAAATGACAAAATAGATATGTTCATAAATACAAATGTAGAGGTGAAAAATACAGAAAAACCAACACCTGATATAATTTGGGATACCTTTAAAGCATATATAAGGGGGATGATAATATCTTTCTCTGCTAGGAAAAAAAAAGGAATTGGAACTAAAAATTAAAGAAAAAGAGAAAGAAATTTCAACTTTAGAGCAAGTCCATAAAAAGAACCCTCAAAATATAGATAAGCAGTTGACTAAACTAAAACAGGATTATGAGGTACTGTTAATGAAGAGAATTAATAATTATAGATCAAACTCCAATAAAATGCATTATTTGACTGCAAATAAACCAGGTAAACAACTTGCAAATTTAGCTAAACGAATTCAGGCTAAACCCATAATAATCTTAAAAGATAAAGACACTGACTCTTTAATAAGAAATAATGATTGTATTAATGATATATTTAAAACATACTATGAAAATCTGTATAAATCTGACATAAAAGACCCATCTTCAACTGCTTTTCTGGATTCTATACAATTGAGGAAAATCTCTGCAGATAATAAAAGATTTCTTAAGACAACAATAACTCAAAATGAAATTTTTGAAACTATTAAAACATTTTCACTTAAGAAAGCTCCAGGTATGGATGGCTTTCCAATAGAGTTCTATTTAACCTTTTGGAATAAAATTGCCCCTTTGTTTGTCCAAATGGTTGAACATATGTCTGTTAACTCTATTTTACCAAAAACCATGTATCAAACAATTATTTCAGTAATATTAAAACCAGGAAAATCAGGAGATTCGCCAAAAGATTATAGACCAATAAGCTTATTAAATTGTGATAATAAAATACTAACAAAGATTATAAGTAATAGAATAGCAAAAGTTATGCCCAATATCGTACATGTGAACCAAACAGGGTTTATTAAAAATAGATATTTACAAACAAATACAAGAATATGTTTTAGTATTATACAATATGCAAAAAAGCAGAATTTAGATTTATCAGTAATGTCAGTCGATGCAGAAAAAGCTTTTGATAGGCTGGAATGGTCATACTTGTTTAAAATTTTGGAAATCTATGATTTCCCAGTTGAAATGATTAATTTTGTAAAATTGTTATATAAACAACCCACAGCAAGAGTATATACAAATAACACTTTGTCTTCAGAATTTGTTTTAGAAAGAGGCACCCGGCAAGGATGCCCCCTATCCCCACTTCTGTTTGTGCTGGCAATAGAGCCCTTAGCAGAAAGAATTCGACAGGACTCAAGAATAACAGGCGTTAGTTTAGGCAAAAAAGAATTCAAGATTAATTTATTTGCAGATGACATTTTAATATACCTTACTAATTTAGAACAATCAATTTCTCCTTTACTGCAAATAATATCAGAATATTCTAACGAATCAGGCTATAAAATGAACATGGAAAAAACTGAAATAATGGCAATAGGGAAACGGAAAAACATAAAAACGGAAATAAAATTACCTTTTAAATGGACAAAAAGTATTAAATATTTAGGCTGTACTGTGAGCGACATGAAACAAAAGATATATATAGAAAATTTTATTCTATTACTCAACAATATGAAAAAAGCTTTGATGAAGTGGAAAAACCTTCCAATAAATCTTACAGGCAGAATTAATTTATTTAGGATGACATGGCTTCCAAAATTTATATTTTTATTTTCAACTATACCAGTGACTCCACCAAAAACTTATTTTAAAAAGGTATATTCAGCAATTACAGATTTTATATGGGCAGGAAAAGCACACAGAATAAAAAGGAAAACCTTGCATCTACCCAAGTCAGAGGGGGCTTTAACCTCCCAGATTTAGAACTTTATCAACTGGCTGCCCAAGGTTTTTATCTACGGCATATAATCCAAAATACAAAGGAAGAACAATGGATATATATTGATGAATTATTAGTACAACCATATAATCTTTCAACTGTTTTATTTTCAAAAAATGAAATCAAGATTAAGGGAAATTTTATTGTTAAAAACCTTGTCACATCATGGGTAAAAATTAAGAAGATACTGGGAGAAAATATAACATTACCAAAAGATATCACCCTATGGGAAAATCCTCTGATAACCTTCCAGAGTACAACAATAAATTGGAGTGTATGGAGAGCAAAAGGAATAGAAACTATCAGTGACTTAGTAGAAGGTACCAGTATGTTGTCATGGGTTGATTTCCAAAATAAATTTGATCTGACTAATGCAGAATTCTTTAAATACATGCAGTTAAGAGGTTTTCTTAAGCAGAATTTTGATCTTAATTCACTCTGTTGTCAAAATATAGGCGATGACATCATATTTAATAGAGAAACAGAGAAGCATATGATAGGTAAGTTGTATAAAGCGTTACAGAAGACTCAAGTAGGGGAAAGGGTCTTGGTAGATAAGATACAGAAGTGGAATGAAGATTTAGGAAGAACTGACATCGGCCAAAAATGGAAAGAGTGCTGGAATACCACGGATGATATCACAATAAATGAAAATTTGCGCTTGATCCAATATAAAATTATGTACAGAATCTACTACACGCGAGATAAAGTTAATAGGTTCTATAGTAACGTAGCAGATACCTGCCTGAAATGTGGAAACAAAAATTCTTTAATGCATTCCTTTTGGGGATGTATTAAAATTCAGAAGATTTGGTATGACATTGAGAATTGGCTCTCAGAGGTACTTAAAGTGAATCTACACTTTGATCCATCAATTTGTATCCTCCACGATTTATCCAACAATACTAATAGATACCCAGGAGGTTGGATTATTATGTTTTCTTCGATAGTTTTAAAAAAACTTGTATTAAAAAATTGGAAAGCAACTAAGTTTCCAACATTAAAACAATGGAAAAATGAAATGATGTATTATCTAAATATAGAAAGTCTTCTAGCCACAGATAATAACAAAAAAGAGCAGTTTGTGATAGTGTGGGGAGAGATAATGAAAGCTATAGAGAAGTGATACAGAATATACGAAGGGAAAGGAATATGTGTTATATAAGGGAAAAGAATAATCTGAGTAAGGAGGAGACAAGATAACTTGGGAAGATAGATGGGCAGTGTGAATGTGTGAATGAATGGGAGTGTGACTGAGGTTGTGGAGGTTATTTGGTTTGCTTTATTTATGTATTGTTTTTTTTGTTGTTGTTTTGTTTTGGGTTTTTTTTTTTTTTGTCTGTAAGTTATTGTACGTGATATTGTAAAAATGAAAAATAAAATCTTACAAAAAAAAAAAAAAAAAAAAAGTTAATGATCAGACTGGTTCAAACATGTACGGTTAAATCCCAAAATCTGCAGTCCCGTCAGGTACAGAGTCGGGTCATGCATGCATGAACTGGGCCGGTCCTGATTCCAGCTCTGTCCTTCCTGCGGCCAATCAGCGAGCGCCTCATTTACATTATTTAAATGAACATTCATGTCAGTCAAAGCCTCTTATGAACCATCACGAGAGAAAGTGGTGGTATGAGCAAAGGGTCAGAATATGCACTTTGTTTGATTTTTTTTTTTCTAACAAGTTTTTAGATATTTTAAGACATTGTAAGGAGAGTGGACAGATTAAAAGACCAGGTGATTACTCCTTTAAAAATCCACTATCGGTCGACCTCTAAGCCCTACTGTGGCGATACAGGACTAAACGAGCTGCACCAGGTTGTTCGTTCTCACGTCGAGGTTCTTCTGAGGAAACAGTCACTCCATTAGTTTGACTACTTATATTTGGTCATCAGATGTGACCCCCAACTTCTGAAGCAGCATTACTGCCTTCATTTGCACTGTGACTGTAAATAATTTCAGTTATGACTGTTTAAGTTGTGCCGATTATTTGTGCTGCTGCCTCAAATCATTTTGGTTTGTCCTGATTAAACCTGATGTTTAACCTTTTCATCTCAGTCAGTTCAGGACAAAAAATGGAAACAAAAATCCTTTTTATGATACTCAGTAAACTGTATAAATACAGGTAAATGAGCAATTTAAATAGATATATTTGCTTCCTCACATGATCGGATCAGTGATCGTTTTTTAGAACTTTCTGATCGATGATCAGCCCCAAAAACCCTGATCGTGTAAAGCCTAGTGGTGAGTGAGAGATTTACATCCTGTTATGAACCTTAGTGCACCATGATAGACAGCATCCAATGTATGGAGACAGGTGACGGGTGCATTAGAATAAACATCACAATAATCTAGCAGGGGCAAGAAGGTTGTTAAAACGAGATGCTTTCTAGCACTGAAAGAAAAACATGATCCGTTTTTTAAAAGAAAAAAAGTTGAAAATAAAACTAGGTTAACAACATTTTCAATAAGCCGCTTAAATGAAAGCTTCTTATCAATCTCTATGCCAAGATACTGGTATGTTTTAGCAGACTTTATTGGTATACCTGCCACTGTTACGATGGAGGAAGATTAACTTTCTTTTTGTCAGAAAACAGCGCTACCTTTGTCTCAGCAGGGTTTAGGACTAATTTCAGCTGAGGAAATCAGACTGAATACTGTCAAAGGCAGAATGTAGACAACCAAGCTGGGGATGCAACGATATGAAAATTTCATATCACAGTTATTGTGACAAAAATGATCAGTTACCATTATCAGGGTATTATTGAAATCACGCCCCAGTATCATTAAAAACATCCAAAATGGGTCTAGAAGTCTACTTTGTGCTTTTTAAAGGGAGAAAATTCTCCAGAGAACTGTCCACACGGGCGGCTCTGTTGCCGTCTGCCATGTTTTCATAAATTAAACGTTGCAAACTGGGTCTGCTACTTGTTTTACTTCAATGAGCAGCTTTACTTAAAGTTTTTCAAAGCACAGCAATCAGTCACGGTTTTAACAATAATTAGAATTCTAAACAGTTTTACTAATTGTTGGGAATTTTATCACGATTAATCATTTTACCGGTAATCATTACATCCCTAACCCAATCACAGCTGGAACAGTTTTTGCATGGGAGTAAACAGCGTTATCAGTAATGATGTGTACAGGCATCAGGGATTTTTTCACCATTTCCATAAATTGAAAACAGAGTTGGACCTAAAACTGAACCCTGTGGTCCAACTCTGTTTTCCTCTCTGGACTCCAATCCACATGTAAAAAGCTTGTTGGATGGTCTAGTTTCCCCGTCTGCGCTGCTCCCTGCATGATGCATTCACGAACAAAGCACATATCTGACAAAAGAGCTACTACTGCAGCTTCGTGGTGGCAGCGTAAGTTCAATTAATAAAATCACGTTGTCCCCTTAAAACAATTTCACTGTCGGCATTTTGTTGGCGTGGCGCTATAAATTCAGCCATGGTGCAGCACCACAGCTCACCCCATGTAGGGGAAACACTGACGATTTTCTAACACAGACGGAACGTGAAATTGTGGCAGAAGCAGCGTTGTTCTGGTACATTACAAGACTGGCATGATTTCATGATGTAGGCACACACCGTCCAGCATCATCACATAAATTCACAGCTCAACTCGGGTCTGGCATTCTCATTCAAGAGTACCTAACTGCAGTTACAATAGGCGCTTTCGGACTGTAGGAACCTTTTGGAGTTCCTATAACCTTTTCGGGAACCGGTCCGTTTTTTTGCGCATTCGGACATATAGGAACTAGGGACCTCGGACCTCAGTTCCTATAAACTTTAGCTCCTACTCCGAGGCAGGGTCTTTTCAGGGTTCCATAGGAACTGAAATCCGTAGGTGTTTGGTAGAACTGGCTAGCCCCGCCCCTTGCATGATGTCCTCTTCTTCCAGCCCCACCATATTTTAAAAGTCTCACAGCTGTTTAGGGCTGACCCCGATGCGTCGATGAGTTGGTGTAATCGATTCAGTAAATACGTCGATTTATATAAACGTACATCGACGCATCAGAAAAACGGCAACAAAAAGAGGTTGAATGCTTTTATTTCGAAGGGAAACCGGAAACAGCGTTGTCGCGGTTGGCAGAGCTGCCAGACACAACAGTAGAGACGGCGATGTGCCAAAAGAGTGAAATTGAGCGCATGCGCAGTTCAGAATCCGATAGAACAGCATCAACAAGTGCAAGTAGGCCACCACGTCCACGAGCACTTACTTCAAAGGTGTGGGATTATTTACCAAGGAACCACATACCATCGTACTCTGCAGCTCTGCAGAATGAAAACATCGTTTCACAGCAGCACGACTGCAATGAACGAGCACTGAAGCGTAAACTCCCAGCAGCGCTTTTGCTGCTCCTTAACTAGTTTAATTTTCTTCTAAACACATCGTTCAAACATGAACGTGTTTATGATGGTGTGGTTAGTCACTCACCATCACTAACTTCTTATACTTCTCAATCAGCAGCGGCTTCATCGTCAGGTTGAAAGTACCGCAACTCACGTTAACGAGCATCATTTAAAGCTTCTTACCTCCTACGGATAAAGGCGTCCGTATCCATATTTACCGTAGGGTATGAACGGAGCTTTACAGTGATTCTGCATTTTACATCCTTATGTTTGCTTCCATGACTGACGTTATGCAGAAAGGACTGAACTAATGCTGCACGCCGTTATGTTGCTGCTCATGTGAACTTGCTGACATTGTGAGTGTGATCATAATGATGATTAGCAAAGATAAAAGAAACTGCAGATGTCCTTGGCAGTTGATCTTTATTTCTAAAATAAATACTGAGATTCAATAGAGAAAAAAATGTCAGATAATTACTTTATGAGTCAGATAATTTTAAGTCACTACACTTATATCTAAGTTAGCTGCATATACAGTGACGGGGACATTTTTATATTATATTATGCTCATGTTGATTGTGTCTCTTTTTTCAGTAAAAATAAGAAAATAAGTTTGGAGGAATTTTTCCCTAAAAGAAACACAGCACCACCATGCACCCCCAAGATGTCAGAAGTGCTGAGGAACAGCATCTTGAAAATAAAATAGTGACAACCATTGCAGTTGTGAAGGGAAAAAAGCTTCTGTGAAACTCAGTTGAATCTGCACAAGATTTTTAGTATTTAAACAGTATTTAGCATGTTTGGATTTGTTCTAGTTAAAGCAGAACTCAGTAACTTCAGCTCGGGGCTCCCCTAGTGGCGTCCTTTCACTGTCGTATTCAACCCCCCTTACACCCCCACAGCACACAGACGGCTTCTCTACCTGTCTTTCTTCTATTTTGATCGCTGGATATACTTCTAAGCGTTTACTAGCTTGTTGATGCTACTTTGCTGCGTTGGTAGCAGCACCTCGTCTCTCTCTGCTCAAAGCAAAGTCCTGTATTTTCTGAAACGGGACGTTTTACCCGCGATTTGCGGGAAAATATGCCGTGGATTATATTTTTCACTGGTGTTGGCGGGTAGCAGGTAAGAATACGAACTTTTATTTACTTTTTGCGGACGTGACAAGTGATTATTGAGCCTGAAGCAGTGATGCTTCACCCGGTGCCCAGGCAGCGCAGCTACATGAATCACTCTGGTCCAGCAAAGAGTTGGTTATGAGAGCCAGGAGCCGTGTTTAGGTGGTGTGAAGCTAAAGAAATGTTTTCTTCCAATTAGCGCTGGTAATCTGGTTCAAATCAGCGCTGGTAGCAGCTGGGTAGATAGGGGACCTGAGTACTGTACAGCGGTTTCTGTTGTCGCAAGTTCTGCTCGGGTCGGCGCAGGCAAAGTTGTTTTTAGCTGCTCGCAGGCCAGAGGCACCGGCGGGAGGGGGGGGCACATTGAATCGCTCCGTAAACACTTTGTTTAGCCCCACGGGGATTCCGAAAAGCAATTATTGAGGTAAAAAAGTTACTGAGTTTCCCCTTTAAATTCATTGTCACATTAATCAAGCAATAAAAAAATCATTCGATTAACAAATTAATTTTAAAAAATCGAATCGTTAGATGAATCGATGCATCAAAAAAATAATCAAAATATGAATCGATTCTGAAGATAATCGTTTGGGACAGCCCTACAGCTGTTTAACTGTTTACAGAGATCGTAATAACAACCAAACCTATTACAATAGGAGTGTACGAATTCATTATTAAAATCGATCACAATGGTACACATCCCAAATCGATAACTATTTTGAAAAGTCCAAAAGCAATTACTTTCATATTAATTTAATGACCAAACACAGCTGCAAAGTATAGCAGTAGAATCTGCGGCTGCCGCCCAGACACTTTAGTGGACGAACCGTCCACTAAGGTTCCCGGCGCATTTCAACAAAGGGTAAACAAGGGAAAGGAAGGGAAAGCTGGTAAGTTAGCTTTTGTAATGGCTTTGAATAAAAGAGATGAAAAAGCCAAATACAGTTGCAAATGTGTCAGTACAATCTGCGCCACTTTAGTGAATGAATCCCGGTCTGTCAACTAAAGTGTCCAGGCGTACTTCAACGAAAGGTAAACAAGACGTTAGGGCAGCTTTCCAGTGGGAGACTGTTCCGTTACATGATATGTATGACCGCGATGACGGAAAGCTGGTAAGTTAGCTTTTATAATAGCTTTGAATAAAAGAGATGAGAAACGTCAGTTTTGCATTAGATCTGCTGATAAATTTGTCAGTGTCGCAACGATTGCGTCACACATGGTTCCTCCCTCATGTGCGAACGCACGCTGAAGGCGAAGGGTAGTTCTTATAACTAAACTCGGGAGGTGTAGTTATAGGAACTGCGTTCTTAGAACCTCTCTGTCTGAATGCGCCTAATGACCAATAATCCATACAGGAAGTCTCAAGCGGAAGTTAGTTAAACACTGCCAAGAGTATCTATCTGCGGCGTGCAAACATATGCGTATGATATAGCCGGGTGGTTAGGGTTGGGGTCAGATTTTATTGAGTTATATGAAGAACAAACTTCTGACTGGGACTTCCGGCGTGGATGGATATATGGCGACATATCATGACTGCTGTTGGGTCCCTCTCTTCTTACCACATGCCAATTAGAGCCGAGCCATTTGAAGGCCATTTTAACCTGCGTCGCTTGCCGAGTCGTTTGACGCAGGTCTGAGAGCCTTTCTCACGTCACTAAGGTCGCCTTCACACCAGGGCTGTTTGGTCCACTTTAAACAGACCAGAGTCCTGTAGTGGAAATTCCCACGTAAGCTTGTCATGATCAATTTTACCTGCTTATAAGAGCCATATTTAGTTAAGAGTGATTTGCTTATTTACTTATAAATGTGTGAACTACAATATGCTTGTGTTACATTTGGTGCTGCAGGGGTAAAGAAGAGGTCAGCTATGAATCAGAACGAAACTATAAACAGCTTCTATCAGACAGTATAAGATCCTCTTTTAAAGGTTAAGCAGAGGATACTAGTTCCTCTGACTTTAGGTCAGGGTCCCAAAATTGACTTAGCGTAGGGGGCCAGACGGTGTTGTCTGTCTGGATATCTTACTCATAGATCAGGTGCAAGCTGAGCTGGACCTGATGGATGAGACAACGTCTGTTTAACTGTAAGGCGTGAACCGATCACTCCCCTTTCAGGACCAGTATATCTATTGCAAATGAGGAAGCGAGGTCAGACTCGCTGAGCAGATCCGTCTACTGAGTGACTCTCACTATTTTTCATATGCTGCAGCATTGAATAAAACTTTGTTAAAACTTCTCATCTTCGTGCCTTTTATTAAAGAAAAATTCCTCAACACTTTGGCGTTGTCGGCAGGATCCCATGCGTGACTGGACGGAGGACTGGAGTCGGTGACTGATCATCCTGTGAGACAAATTCCTCACAGCCCCCAAGGGTAATCTGAACCAGACGGGGGACCGCAGAAGGGACTCCGTTCTGTCACCACTGGGATCCGAAGCAGTCTGCTCGGAGGAGGCAGCACAACAGCACACGGTGAGAAGTTTTCAATTAGGAAAATTGGTGAATCCAGGGGAGGAAACAGAACTGTTTGAATATTGCTGTGAGTGCAATATTGGGCTATTACACTGTGTGTAGATAGCCAATACTGAGAATATTGTAGAGAGTGCAATATTCTAGTTATTGTGTGGTAAGCGTAGATAGCAGGAATTACCTAGTGCGCCTACGGGACGTAGCTAGGAAGGCATTTTAGCATTTTTGTGCCAGAGTACGAGGATACTCTAAGGATAAAAGCGGCATTTTAGCATTTTTTGTGCCAGAATACGGAGATATTCTAAGGATAAAAGCCAGCAGGAGACGTTCTGACTGAAAATGGGAAACAGGCCTGTTAAGAAACAGTGTGATCTTCCACCGGATTCACCAATCACTGTCGACAAAAAAAAAAAAAAAAGAAAAGATATATGGTACCAATTGTGTAAACGGCCTAAATGACTGAAAGAGAAAAAAATGGAAAAATAAAATATATATATATATATATGGGTTTCCCCAACAGGGAAGTTTGAGTACAGTGTGTATGTATATGTGTATATATGTATATATATATATATATACACATGTGTGTGTATATATATATATGTATACTATAAAAAGAATTGTAATGAAAGTTGAAACTGAGTGGAAAGAAATGTAGAGAAGAAGAAAAAGAAAATTCAAAGTAGTGATACAAAGAAAGAAGGAATTACATTAAATGTTTGAAAATGTGGATGGAAGAATGTGAGAGGAGAGAAAGAAAAGCATGTGTGAAGAAAAGGTAGGGAGGTTTAGATGTGAGATGTGGGAAAGAGAACTGATAATGCTCCATATGAAAAGACACCCACTGCACCTTACACAAAAGACCCGGGTCGTTCACATCATTTCCCTGTCTGTTCCTGTTTACCAGGTATGCAAGCGCTGAAGGTGGACCGTTATCTGGACTCCTGTCTCCCGGTACAGCCGCAGCCCCCTCCACCAGTTCCGGTTTCGCAAGTCCACGAGGATGAACCAGGGTCCCCTCCAGATTCCAGCTCCCAGACCAGTCTTACAACCCCTGCACAAGGTCCTGCCACACTCAGACCCTCACAGTGTCCCACTGCTTCCACTGTGACCAGCTCCACTCCAGCTGTTCCCGGTGAGGTTCAACTGCCGACCCACCTTGGTGCACCGGCCCTGGACTGCAGATGTGAAATCTACTGCAGCTCTTCTCCCCAATCCAAAGGAGGATGGGGACTGCTTTGTTGGAGAATTAGAGGCTCTGTGCAGAGAGATGTTTCCTACGGGCACAGAAATCCATTGTCTCCTGGCATCTCGCATTAAACCAGCAGACCTGGCCTAACTCAACATTCTGGGCCCACATCTGAGAATTGAGAACATGAACTGGGACAGTGATCAAAATCATGTTCTCCGGACAACCTCACTCGACAGGAGCCAGCAGAGGACTGAGAGGAGGAAGGGGGTGTGGACATGGGGGACAGGGGCGTGGTCGAACCATCCCAGCTGGGGCCTGTTACCTCTGTGGCCGCTTTGGACATTTTAAGAACTATTGAGACTGAGGGGACGGCTTGGGAGGCAGGACCCCGGAGAATTTTTTTTTTTTTTATCCACCCTGCATTTTCTGCAGCGCCGCAAAGAAAGGGAAGTGAAACACACACACACACACACACACACATTTATATACACACCTTACAGCAGAAGCCTTTAAATCTTTTCCCCTCTTTAAACTTACAGTTGAAGACTAAGTTCTTGTTTGTTTTTTTTTGTTTTTTGTTTTTTTTAAACATGTTGCCTGGCCAGTTATCCAGAACTACCTTGGAAAAGAGGTTTTTTAATCTCAATGGGACTTTCCCGAAAAAATAAAGGTTAGGAAAAATAAAAATAAAAAATCAAACTGTAGTGTTTACGATATATAGTAGTGCAACACATTCAGTGTTGAAGTGATGCCATTGAACCCACTCCACCATTGAGTTCAAAGACCATAATGTCTATCTCAGCTGGAGGCCACAGAGACAGAGAAATTTTCACGAAGCCTTTGCAATGTCAGAATGACTCATTTATATTTGGGCACAGTTTCCTCCTGTCTAAAGTATCTTCAGTAAATCTTTTGGCTCGTGATCTAATGTGCAAACTGGGTATTTGTATTGTTTCTGGTCCCACAGGGCTGCAGATTTCCTGCAACTTGTCAGACCTGAATACAGATGCTCATTCTATGATTAAATAAAACCCAATCGCTCCTGCATGTTTATCAGTGGATAGTAGGAAGCAGGCCCACCTCCTCTCTCTGGCAGTCTCTTTGTGACAGTAGACTGTCCCCAGAGACAGTCGGGATGAAGGAGGGGACCTTACAATGCACATCTCATTTTTGTCTCGATGGCCCAGATGTTGACTATGAGAAACTGTTCTACTGCCAGACTTCTGACCGACTGACTGTGACTGACATATTTTGGGATATATGTACTGTATGTGTGCTTTGTTTGTTATACTAACTCTTAGACAGCAACAGCCGTATGAGGTCCAGACGGCTCCTCACATTTCTCTGGCTAAACACAGGATAGCCAGAAGGAGAGATTTAGGTCCCTTTGTTACCAAAACACCTTTGGTTCAGGATTGGCAACCCACTTCTGACCAAAATGTTTTCTGTTCTCCTCAGCTTCAGTTGTACAAGCAGAATCAGCTTTGCATGATTCACTACCAGAGAACTGCAAGTCTGGTAGGTGATGAAGTGTTCACTTGGGCAGCAACTCCTGCCACTCTAGTACCTGTGGTTCCCACCTTGTCCTCTGTCCCTGACAGTTTGTAGGCAAAGTTTCCACATGATACCAGCCTGGTGCATAACTGCCCTCCTGTGATTGTTTCTCCTAATAAATCTGACTACCAGCCCTGTCAGAAACAGTACCCCCCTCAAACCAGAAGCTCTTGAGGGAATCAGACCTGTTTTTGAATCTTATTTTTAAAAAAAGGGATTATTGTTCCTTGTCCTGATTTTGGTGCCCTCTGGCACTATAGAAAGTTTTTTAAGTCTGATGGCAAACCCATTCTTAACCACCATCAGGTGGCTGAGCTCTTGGAAGGGATTCTTCTTTCATCAGAAATTGCCGTGGTGAAATGTCAAGCTCACACACAAGAGACCACTGAAGTTGCTCATGATAATGATTTTGCTGACAAATCATCAAAAATTGCTTCTCAGTCTTCTCCTTCTTTCCAACTTGCAGCCATTCCTTCTCATTCTCCTCCAGCTTCTCTTCTTGATGTTCAGAGTTTTTCCAGTCCTGCTGAACGTTCTGCATGGAGGAATGCTGGCTGCAGTGTGGATCCTGAGGGTGTTTGGCGTTCTGCTTACCATCGCCCTTGTTTACCTCGACACCTTTTTTTCCCTGGATAGCTCGGCTCTCCCATGGGAAAGATCATGTGTCGAAGGGGGAATGGTGAGTTCTGTGCTTTCAAAATGGCTCACAAAAGGATTCACTGCTTATGCAGAAAAGTTCTTCCAGAAATGTTTGATTTGTGATTTGTGTTCATTTTAACACTACAAGAGCCATCTCTTGCCCACCAGTGGGACATGATCCACCTACTTTTCCTTTGGTCCAAAATGGACTGAACTTTTTCCAGCAAAGAGTGCGACAATCTCAATGGTCGCAAAAGCATTAATCATGAAGTTCATTCCAAGATGGGGAATTCCAGCTCAGATTTCCTCAGATAATGGGACTCACTTTGTGAATACAGCATTGAAAGAGGTAAGTGATGCTATGGGGTTTCAGCTCAAAACTCATTGTGCATACCATCCACAGTCAGGAGGCACTGTTGAGCATGAAAATGGTGTCCTTGAAGGCCAAGTTGGCCAAGTGTGAGGAAGCCGGACTGGGATGGGTCAAGGCACTTCCTTTGGTTTTGATGCACATGAGAATGAGGAAACATGTCCAGACAGGTCTCAGTTCTTTTTGAGATTCTCTTTGGCAGACATCCCAACATCAGACTGGAACCCCCACAGTCTTCCAGGTTTACTGAATATTGTGAAAATGTTATGTTGTATTATTGTCAAAATCTGTCTAAAGTTCTCTCTCAGGTGAGAACCACTGTCCAGGCGGCCCTCCCATGTCCAGCGGAAGGTCCACTCCACACCCTGCAGCCTGGTGATTGGGTCCTGGTTCGGGAAACACGCAGGAAGCACTGCAGAGCCAAACGGTGGACCGGTCCTTTCCAGATTCTCCAGGGGGAACCTCCAGCTTCCGATCCAGAGACAACTTCCGATCCAGAGATGACTCCTGCTCCTTTGACATGAGGCCCTGGGTTATCGGTTGGAGCTGCACACTGCTGCTGATTCTGATATTCCTGCTCTTCTGGTACTTGGATCCTGCTGGCCCTCGGGGAGAAACTCAACGCACACGAGCTACACCCCAACCCGCCAGACGACAGCTGGGGTCAAGAATCAGGAGATCGCATGAGGCCACACATCACCATGTCCAGGATAATGCCTGGTATGCTTCAGTGCATACATGGCCAGGAAATTCACCAATGGTAGCTGCTATGTTTGTTCACTGGTCCCACATGCCACTCCCTCCAGCTCCATTCTGGCCCCATATCCTGCTGCAGAGGAGGTGGTTCTTGCAGCACTGCTTTACTGGGTCGTAACTTCTCAGTTGATCAGAAACTGTATTATCTGTGGTTGCTGAACGTCACCAAGCAACCATAGAGAGAGAGTGCATCTTTTTCTGGGACAACAAAACAGCACCATACTCAACACTGCTCCGATATACAGGTTTCGGGGTGGTGACAATCCTTTTATGAAGCTTCCTATTTGCATCCAGCAACCACAGCCCACATCACTGTTTCTGGGCGACACCACTAACTGTCTCCGTGTCATCCAAGTGGCATGCGGATTCGACAAGTGCCGCAGAACTGCGGATCAATTCTCCAGCCCAGTGGCCTATGGCATGCTCATACTGAACATTACAGCTTTCGGACTCCCTGTTGATTATTCCTATGGTAAAACTGGTTCTATGAATGTGTTTTTCCCTACTAAGAGATGGTGGGTTTTCCTGCCCACGTAATTTAGTCTGGGTTTGTGGTAGTAAATCCTATCTTTATCTGCCTCCATAATGGTCTGGTACTTGTTGTCTTGCTCACTTTGTTCCTACAATCACTGTTCATCCCACATCTGAGTCTTTGCTTACTCTGCCACACTTCTATAGGATGAAGCGTGAGCGCATTCCATGGTGGAAACACATGTTAGGTATTCTTGTTCCTTCATATGGTACTGCGAACAATGGTCACAGAATAAATGAACTAGCTGTACAGCTTGAAAATCTAACTGCCCTTGTTGATGCTGGATTTGCTACTGAATTGCAGGTTCTCCGGACGATGACCCTGCAGAATAGAATTGCATTAGATTTTCTGCGAGCTGAACATGGCGGTACTTGTGGTTTGATTGGTCAACAATGTTGCTCTTTTTGTGCCGGATATTTCAGGGAACATGACTGATGTGCATGATGCTTTACAGGACCCATTAAAGAAACAGCATAATGAGAACTCTGGCTCTTCCTGGAGTATGTGGTCGTGGTTTACTTCAGGAGGATGGCAGCAGTGGCTCATTAAGATAGGGATGATTCTCTTCATATTCTTACTGTTACTTATGTTTTTATCATGCTGTATTATTCCCTTGGTAAAATCGCTTGTGAACAAGGCTTTCAGCCTTCAGATGACTCAATATGAAGTGTTACAACAAGTTCCTGTATCTGCCTATGATGATGATGATGTAACCTGTCCCCATGATCTTGAATTGTATGAAGTGTGATTAATATGTTCATTTAATCAAAAGGGAGGTATTGTAGTGGAAATTCCCACGTAAGCTTGTCATGATCAATTTTACCTGCTTATAAGAGCCATATTTAGTTAAGAGTGATTTGCTTATTTACTTATAAA
The DNA here is from genome assembly GCA_023101725.1 of Atherinomorus stipes. Taxonomy (NCBI): domain Eukaryota; kingdom Metazoa; phylum Chordata; class Actinopteri; order Atheriniformes; family Atherinidae; genus Atherinomorus; species Atherinomorus stipes. The sequence continues at coordinate 10,845 of JALJCO010003297.1, read as the reverse complement.
TGTGTGAACTACAATATGCTTGTGTTACATTTGGTGCTGCAGGGGTAAAGAAGAGGTCAGCTATGAATCAGAACGAAACTATAAACAGCTTCTATCAGACAGTATAAGATCCTCTTTTAAAGGTTAAGCAGAGGATACTAGTTCCTCTGACTTTAGGTCAGGGTCCCAAAATTGACTTAGCGTAGGGGGCCAGACGGTGTTGTCTGTCTGGATATCTTACTCATAGATCAGGTGCAAGCTGAGCTGGACCTGATGGATGAGACAACGTCTGTTTAACTGTAAGGCGTGAACCAATCACTCCCCTTTCAGGACCAGTATATCTATTGCAAATGAGGAAGCGAGGTCAGACTCGCTGAGCAGATCCGTCTACTGAGTGACTCTCACTATTTTTCATATGCTGCAGCATTGAATAAAACTTTGTTAAAACTTCTCATCTTCGTGCCTTTTATTAAAGAAAAATTCCTCAACAGTCCGTTTCCTCGGATAGTCAGCTTTGTTTGGGCAGGTGTGAAAGCCCATCCAAACTCTATAATAAAGATCACACTGACACTGAATTTCAATTCAGCCTTTGGTCTGCGTTTGTGATTGGTTTGGCGGAAGGAGTGACTGTAGTATCAGTGCGTTTACATGCAGCCAATTACTCTTTCACAACCGGAATATTAGCAATAACCCGGTTGCGCACAGCCATGTAAACACCAGCAAAAACCAGAATATGCTCATTTTTGGGTTTTTAATATTACCCCTGGGTTACTCCTTTTCTAACCCGAATATTTGGTCATGTAAACGCGTATCGGAATATCTCCATTGAAAGGATTATTAAATTGTGTTCTGCGCATGTTCTATTCACGAGGATTCTTAATGTTTTGAATAAGTTACAGGGAGTATTTGTACCAGCGATCAGACGGTACTCTGCACAGCTTGCTAGTTTATATATCACCATGGCAACACGCATCCAGAGAGGAACTGATATGCAAACAGTTACTTAGCGGGGCTCCATCATTCATCTGGAAAGGTTTGGTAAAGGCGTGACATCGGAAAATTGTCACAGCAGCTGGAGTCAGTGAACTTCATCATTACAACCTGTTCCCACCAGTCCTGACTGTGCACTTTAGTCCACCAATCTGTTCGGGCGCACTTCAACAAAAAGGTTAACAAGACATTACGTGATACAAATTAACGTGATGATAGAAAGCTGGTAAGTTAGCTTTTATAATAGCTTTGAATAAAAGAGATTAGAAACCTCAGTTTTGTAGTAGTTCTGATGGGACATAAATTTGTCACACTCCGCAGAGATTTTGCTCCATATTAACATGACAGCATCACACGGTTACTGCAGATTTGTTGGCTGCACATCCATGATAAGAACCTCCCGTTCCTCCACATCCCAAAGCTGCTCTGTTGGATTGAGATCTGGTGACTGTGGAGGCCATTTGAGTACAATGAACTCATCGTCATGTTCCAGAAACCAGTCTGAGATGATTCCCGCTTTATGACATGGTGCGTTTTCCTGCTGGAAGCAGCATCAGAAGATGCTACACTGTGGTCATAAAGGGTTGACATGGTCAGCAACAATACTCAGATAGGCTGTGGTGATTAAACCGCCATGTTGGTACTAAGGGGCCCAAAGTGTGTCAAGAAAATCTTTCCCACATCACTACCACCAACAACCTGAACCACTGATACAAGGCAGGATGGATCCATGCTTTCATGTTGTTGACACCAAATTCTGAGCCTACCATCCCGAATTTGGTAGCAGAAATGGAGACTCATCAGACAAGGCAACGTTTCTCCATCTTCTATTGTCCAATGTTGGTGAGTTTGTGTGAATTGTAGCTTCAGTTTCCTGTTCTTAGCTGACAGGAGTGGCACCCGGTGTGGTCTTCTGCTGCTGTAGCCCATCTGCTTCCAGGTTGGATGTGTTGTGCATTCAGAGATGCTCTCCTTCATACTTCGGTTTGAACAAGTGGTTATTTGAGTTACTGTTGCCTTTCTATCAGCTGGAACCAGTCTGGCCATTCTCCTCTGACCTCTGGCATCAACAAGGCATTTGTGCACACAGAACTGCTGCTCACTGGATATTTTCTCTATTCCAGAGACCCTGTAAACCCTAGAGATGGTTGTGCAGGAAAGTAGATCATCAGTTTCTGAAATACTCAGACCAACAACCATGCCACGTTCAAAGTCACTAAATCACCTTTCTTCCTCATTCTGATGCTGGTTTGAACTGCAGCAGATCGTCTCGACCATGTCTACATGCCCTAAATGCACTGAGTTGCTGCCATGTGATTGGCTGATTAGAAATTTGCATTAACAAGCAGTTGGACAGGTGTATCTAATAAAATGGCCAGTGTGTGTATACAGTATTGAGCAGGTTTGTCTTGTCATGGACGAGTCTCTCATCCAAAGCGCTATTCTTACAAGATTAGTCTCACTAGGGACCGTCGATTCTGCTCATGTTTGCGTTTTCCCTGCATGGAAACAGTTTTAGATCTTTTTTTAATAATAATTCATTTTTCTGCACCCACAGATCTTACTTCAAAAACTAAAACCCAAGAGGAGGAGAGTCACCAGCCACTGAAAAAGCTACCTGATGATCCCTGAGGTGGACAGTGATGTCTGTCCTCAAGTGGTGGGAATCACAAGAGGTGAATCTCCCCAGACTGGCCGAACTGGCCAGAAAATCTCTGCATAGCTGCCTCCCTGTCAGAGGACATTCAGCACAAGAAATGTTGGAACCTGCCACAGAGCTTCACCAAGCCTGATGCTGTGGACAGATGCTGTTGTTGGCTCATAACAGGAAAGTAAATAACCTGGACTTGTCAACAGTTTGTCTACATTTCTTTCTGCACAGTCACAATACTTGGTTTTATTTGTCTGTTTGGTTTAAAATATTTAATTAGGTTTACGTTCTGATGTCATTTTAATTTACTTATATTTGTTTACATTTTTTATTTCTGTCCAAAAGTTGAAGTAATATCCTACTGAGCAAAGCTTATCTGGCATATTCTCCTGTGATTTATGTTCATCCTGGACATAACTTGAAGTTGGTCATTGTCAAATATGGACATAGAATATTGTTGGACAATGTTGTTACAGAAGATGTATGAAGCACAGCAGTTTAAAAAATAACTAAAACCGTTTTATTATTGGAGCTTTTATCTGGAGGTTTGAGCTCATTTAGTAAGGAAGTGAACATTAAATCAGTGTTCACATCTGAGCATAGAAATGTGGAAAAGAGCTGAAACACATGTTGGAATAAAAACTGTTCACACTGACTCTGATCCAACATTTACACCCAGCTCACCTCCATTCCTCTGACTTCACATCAGGAGGAGGATCGTTTGACCCGTCGCTCTCAAAGGACACACAGCTGGATCCTGGTTCTGGTTCTGGTTGGTTTCTGTGAATAAAGATGGTTTAATGATTTCACTGCTGAATTCTGAAATTGTTCAACATTTGATTAAAACAAGAATCTGGAAGACAAATCAGAAACTATCAGATTCCAAACATGAAGCAGAAATTAGTCTCAGCAGAGACGTCAAGAAATGATTCAACTGAAACTAGTTTTCATCTGAAATATGATCCAACCTCCACTGAACACTGACAGATACTCACTGTTGCTCTGAGGAAACACCAGCTGGGAAACTAACAGGCAGATCCATCCACCACTCAGTCTTTATGGACACACAGCTGGATTCAGCTTTGACTTCAGGTCCAGGTTCTGCTTTGACTTCAGGTCCAGGTTCTGCTTTGACTTCAGGTCCAGGTTCTGCTTTGACTTCAGGTCCAGGTTCAGCTTTGACTTCAGGTCCAGGTTCAGCTTTGACTTCAGGTCCAGGTTCTGCTTTGACTTCAGGTCCAGGTTCAGCTTTGACTTCAGGTCCAGGTTCTGCTTTGACTTCAGGTCCAGGTTCTGCTTTGACTTCAGGTCCAGGTTCTGCTTTGACTTCAGGTCCAGGTTCTGCTTTGACTTCAGGTCCAGGTTCAGGTCCAGGCTGGTTCCTGTGAATCCACATGTTTGCTGTGAGTTGTGATCTCTGACATGGAGAAGAGTCATGGACAGTTAGAGATGCTCATCTCACCTCTGAGTGCTTTTAGAGGGAGGGGCTCCCTCCTCTCTGTCCTCACACTGATCCATGATGATGAGGAAGCTGCCTTCAGCTGCTGGACTTCTATCAGGACACGAGATGGAGGGATGGAGTCAGACACATATCACTATTAGATCAACATATGATTCACACAAATAATGCTAGAAAACTAATATATGAACAACAAAAAAAGCTTTAAAACTTCTCAGCAGCTCAGAAGACGACACACTTCTTCCTATTTTCTAGACTTAGAATACATTTTTATATTTTCATAGTTTTGAGGAACATGGAGTTAGAAACGGAGCCTACTGAGCTGATGAGGATGTTCTCATAGTCGGTCTTTTAAAAACCCTCCGGTGCACGTGAGTGGTTAACATGCTTCATCAGTTTCTGGGATATTCATGCGTGATGAGTAGGGCTGTGTGATATACTGACATGATATCGCGATATGATACATGAGAGGGATATGATATTTACACATATCGTTATATCGCGGTATTAGTTGTGCAAATTTTTTTGCTTCATTTTTTCGTAATGACCCGGCTGCACCTTGACTGATCAGGAAAGGGTCAGTTGATTATTTGATAAGTAAGTGGAAAAAATACTGATACACTGAAATATTGTGATATTTTTGTATGCCGGTAACATATCCATATTTAAAAACACACATTGATCTATTTTGTTTACTAAATTTTGTAAAATTTACAAAGGATTTCACGAAAGATGAAGATTTTATAACGGAACAATAAAATCTCATGGTGTTTGGTGAAATGTCATGAGATTTCTTAACAAAACGTTGATATCTCGCAAGATTTTATTAGTAAAATTGATCAATATAGCGTTTCTAAATATAGATATGGTATCAGCATATGAAATATATCAATATTTCAGTGTATCAATATTTTTTTCCACCCCTATTATTTAAACTATCTGAAAGACAATCCTTCCCAAGACTTTTACAAAGGAATAATTGTTTAAAAAAAAAAACAGCCATTTATCTTTAATCACTTTGATTTAACAAACATTTGTCAGTTCCACCGCTGCAGCGGAGCGATACCTTTATGCTAAACATATTTCAATACTTTAAAAAAAAGCAGAACTTTTATGTGAAATTAAACTTTCAGACAAATTAGGGTAAAAATACTGGGATATATTGTGTATCATCACCTAAAATAAATATATTGTGATGTGATATTTGGTCCATATCGCCCAGCCCGAGTGGTGACTTCATCTCATGTGTTAACAACTAAAGATGCTGTGTACTATAGCAAGTTGTACTACAAATGAACGTATATTATGAATGCAAAGCGTCCTAAACTGCTGGTTTAACTTGGAAAATGCAGAAAATAAAGTGACTGAGCTGATTTGATGGAAACACATTCGTTGCACAGTTGATTTTTTTCCTCCCTTTGAAATAAACAGTAAAAAGTCATATGTGAGATGTGTGTGATTATCCTGTAGGCTTCATTCTACTTGATAAGAAAGTATTGCAGCAGGATTATGCGCACAGTAGAACTACAACGGCTGTGTACCATTATTTACCATTATTTACAGGTCGGAAAACAAGATAGCAGCCTAGCAAAACAACGCGTTTGCTAAGGCTATTGTTATTAGCCGTTGTTAGCACAGCCGGCGCTGCAGCACATGAAAACTGTGAATTACACAACAGCAGCTTCCCCCTGAAACCTGCTTCTGAGCCCGTTGCTGCTGACAGCTGATACCAACGAGACAAAGATTAAAAACGGCTTCACTTACCTTCACATGGACGTTTTCACAGAGAAACTCAGCTCGAGACCTTCTTCTTCTTCTTGGGGTTTCCGGCGGTTTGCAACGGTATATCGGAGCATTACCGCCACCTGCTGTTCCGGAGTGTAGGTCAGAAGGCAAGCTCACAATCGAACCCCCTCTACCATGGGCTGCACTGCGGCACCCCATGGTCCCACCATGGGAAAAGAAAAGAAAAGAAAAGAAAGAGAGAGAGAGAATGAAAAAAAAATCATATCCTAATGTATAACCCAGCCTCCTTTAAGGAAGCCAATAGGGCCCTCACCCGAGCTCTGCACCCCAAACCCAACACACTCTTCAGATCGAAGACTTAAACTCCCAACTTCTACGTGCTCCACAGATTCCTCTTCCTCCCGACATGCTTCACACAGCCCTGTATCATGTTACCTATAAGATGTAATGTCTTGTTAAGAGCACAATGTCCCAGTCTGAGCCTCGCTAGTACGATTTCATCCCTTCTGTATCCTCCTTGCCTCCTACACCCCCCCACAGCCCTCTGTATCTGATACAGGTGCCTCCCTGTGGCCCCTGTGTCCCACCGTCTCTGCCACTCCTGCATCACTTGTCTCAGCACCACACTTTTTGCTTCAGCCCGACTGCTATTAACCCTCATCTCTACCCTCGTCTTATTAAATACTCCCTTAGCCAGCCTGTCCACCTCCTCATTACCAACTATCCCAGAATGCGCAGGGACCCACAAGAACTGCACTCGCCTTCCTTGCTGATGCATTCTAGACACCGTTAGAAGGACATCATATAAATCATCCTGCCGCCTGTTTGAATGAAATGACTGAATGCTCTCTGCTCGAGATCTTCTTCGAGGTATGTTTAGTATCCTCCTCTCTTCTTCCTCGTCGGGTTTAATGGCGGTTGACAAACTCATTAGAGGTGCATTACCGCCACCAACTGGTACAAGTAGACCAGGATGTTGCGCTTAATGTAAAGAAGAAAAAGAAAAAATAAGACTAAATATCAATTAAATACAGAAATAAAATCCACTCTCTAACAAAAAGGACCAAGGTACCTTTTATCAGTCCATTTTCCGGGTATAATAGACAACAGCAAAAACCAAAGGTACTCGACCAAGGTGCTTTTTATAGAGTTTGAGGAGTCATATGACAGTTCTGAGCGAGCCGTGCCGCCATGTTGGTTGTACAGATTTGACTGTCAAAACCAGAGCTGTCGGGAGTTTTGACATTGGAGAAAAAAAGAGCAAAGAAGAAGGGCCGTACAGGGATAATTTAATGTCTCGCACAAAGAAGATTTATTTGGAGAAACTAGGGGACATATCCGGACTGGACCCATCTGAGCTGGATGGCTCAGAGTGGGACAGTTGTCTGGACCGCTTACCTCCGTCCTCCATGGAGACATGCGGCTGATGCATTGTGAATTATTTAGTCTTCACAATCAGTTTGTAACGTGGTAATATTTGTCATTTTGCTCTGTTAATGTTAGAGAAGTGTTATTCTGCCTTTTACACAGTTAACTGTTATGCTGCTAGTTAGGAAAACATTTGTGAGCTGTCAGTAAACACATGTAGGAGGACGATATTTAACGTGGTTTCAATCATTTATTTATAAGATAGAAAACAGTGATGAGTGTGTTTCTGATTTGTGAAAGACCAAAATAAGCTGTCAGACTCAGACAGATGTCAGTGGTGTCGAACATCACGAGTAAATGACAGATAAAAGAAATTGGAGTTTTCATCAGCTCATGTTAGCTTCAGTGCTACTCTTGGCAACAACACTTTAGCATAAATTTGCAAATGCACAGCAAACAAGGACGATCTTATCCGGGGTCTTAGTGTCCAGTTCTACCAGCAAAGCAGCATCTCCACAGGTGCACTGGTACAACTGGGATATTGTTTACTTGTTCCTGTAAACACAGATGACACGTTCAACATGACTGCTCCCAGCTGTGTGAAGGAAGGATCTTCATAGTGGCGCACATCGTGCTGATTGATTCCTCATTATTAAAACCCCTACCTGCAAGGACAGTGTCACTGGGGAGTAGTTTTTGAAGGATACCACAGTTATCAGTCACAAAGGGATCACTGCTGGAGAACACAGCATGCTTTATGTTGCTGAAGATAATCTCTTTCCTTCAGACTGCAGCTGTCAGCCACTTGGCGCCTCCTGCCCCTTCATCAATTTACAAACCAGTAAAGACCTGGCACAGCCCTTCACTCAACGTGGCCAACGTAGCTCTCAGCAAGTGAACAACAAACATGGCGGAATGCCGGTTCGGAGGGGCGGGGCATACACTTTGACAACAACTCCTCCTTGGTTGAGGTATTCCCCGTTTCCTGGGTGTAATAGACAACAGCTGCAAAAAACGAAAAATAAGGAAACGGTTTGGTTTTTATTTTCTTCCCCAAAATGAAAATACCATTCCATATTTTAGGCTCGTTCGACTTCGGCTATCTGCAGCGCAACCCGGCTGGAAGTGAGGGATTGTGGTCCTGGAATGTTGCATGCTGGTTAGAAACTTTGACCAACGTCAGACTGTGCCTGCACTGTACCAGAAAACGTGACCACATGATCATCAAACGTCGCGGGAGCCGTCCGTCTGCAGTCGGATCCTGCAGTTACACTTCAGCAACTGCAGCTTCTGGAGGAACGGGGCAAGATGGCAGAGTGAGGGGCTGTGTTTTCCAAAGCTCCCGACACACAGTCCCAAATTTTTGGTCTTAGAGATTTTTAATTCATCTAAAACGAAGGAAATGGCAAACCCAAACATCATCAAACAAGCAAAGCTGGTTTTTGACTCTGGTACTAAGGATAAAACTCCTGGAGCTGACAGAAGAGCTAACGAGCATACCCAGGAGCATGACTACACCATGGAAGCTTCAGTATCGTCTAAAAGAGACCGCGCAAACATCTCGACTCCGTCAACTCCAGTGAAAGCACCCCTGAATAAGAAGCCTAAGTCGTCAGAAAACACTGGAAAGAGTGAGTTATCCCTAAAAGATGTCATGATGGAAGCCATAGCAGGACGGGGGAAAAAAGCTGACTCACCAGAATAATACAGATGAAAAGCTTGAGATGGTTGATGCTAAGCTAGCTGAGCTAAACAACAAGCAGTTCAAAGTAATTCTATGTTTGCTAGCTTAGCTAAGGCGGTTGAATTTAACACGGAAGAAGTAAGAGAATGCAAAGCCAAAGTCAAAGCCATTGAGAAACAAAATGAGCAAATAACCAAACAGAACTCCGAGCTTAAGATGAGGCGAGAGCAGAGGCGCTATAAGATGAGATGGAGTCTTCGTATAAAAGGTATCGAAGAAACACGAGATGAAGACATCAGAGCGAGAGTTCTTGGGATTTTTCGTCAGATTATCCCTGACATGAGAACTAATCTGGAGAATGCCGTTGATGTTGTGCATAGGTTGGGAAGAATGGACAGAAAGAATCGACGTTGTGGTGCTCTTTTCCCTCAGACGTGTAAAAGAGGAAATCTGGAAAAAGAGTAAAAACTCCACTTATTGCAAGGAAAACGGAATAAGCTTTTCAGAGATGTTGCCAAAAGAAGACTGGGGAGGAAAGACAAAGACTATGGCCTCAAATTAAACAGGCAAGAAAAGCTGGCAAAGTAGCTCACTTTCGTGGCACATTTGGATACATTGAAGGTCGCAGGATTAGATCTAACGGGTGAAAACACTGTTGGAAGTGATGCAATGGGGTGAAAAGATGCTTAGGGACTTTTGTGCGTTACTCTACCTCTAAGTCTTTGGAACTACTGAGCGTTAGTTTGAGATTAGTGTATTTAAGAGTTACAGTGTTATTTTGTCAATTTTTTCTTTTCGCTGTTGTTGCTGCCGTTGTTTTGTATTTCTTAAAGAATGTTAAGTTCAAAAATTACTTTTGGTTCGTTGAATACAAGGGGCTTAAAATATACTGTTAAAAGAAAAGCACTGTTTCTATTTTGCAAAGGACAAAAATCTCACTGTATATTTCTTCAAGAGACTCATTCTTCAGAATCAGATGCAAGTTTTTGGATCACTCCATGGGGCGATAAGATCCTCTTCAGCCATGGCTCACGTCGTCCTGGAGGTGTGGCGATATGTTCCAACAACTTTCCTGGGGAGGTTATCACACATCAAGCTGATGGAGATGGACACTGGCTTGTAGTGGTACTGAAGATTCATGATATTTTCCTCATATTGGTTAATGTATATGGTTTCAGCAGTGGCAGACTCAACAAAACTCTTCTAGATGATTTGACTAATGTTATTGCAGACGATAAAAGAAGATATCCATCTGATCATATTCTTGTTGGGGGTGATTGGAATATGACGCCGAATGAATGGTTAGATAGATGGCCATCAAGATCTGGAAGACAGCAGTATAATGACATGATAGGTATTTTTGTGGCAGGTAACAATTTCACAGACATATGGAGAACACTAAATCCTGATCTTAGAAACTGTTCATGGTTTAAGCCTAATGGAGAATGTAAGTCAAGGCTGGATTACTGGTTGGTTAGCGATAGCATTTCTAGGTTGACATTACAATCTTTGATTTCCAAAGCGCCATTGTCTGATCACCGCGATATAGATTTAACTTTAGAGCAAGGAAAGAAAATAACAGACATAAAGGTTACTGGAAGTTTAATTCAGGTTTAGTAGGAAATGAGGAATATTGGGACATGGCAAGATAAATTATTATGGTCGTTGAAAAATGATTATTCAATTGAAGATTTTAATAAATGGGAATTTGTTAAATATAAGATTAGAATAGCCACCATAGGTTTCTCCAAAAAACTCAACAGAGAGAGGGTAGAAAAGAAAAGGAATCTCTTCAAGGAAATAAATGAGTGTTGTAATTCTCTTGTACCAAATAGCGCAGAACTTATGTTATTACAATCTAGATTAGACGAAATGTACCTGAAAAGAGCACAAGGAGCATTTGTTAGATCCAGGGCGAAGTGGATTGAGGCTGGAGAAAAGAATTCCTCTTATTTCAGTAATTTGGAG
>JALJCO010003296.1:47500-55316 GCA_023101725.1 Atherinomorus stipes | reverse complement strand
CTTGGGAACGTGACGTCACAGCGTAAGCCCCGCGGGGGTCGACGTGAGGATTCTCCATGTTTTGAGGCCATTGTTTGAAGTCGGGCTACTTACGTAACATGGGTAGAATTTGCTGGTTACATGCTGGCATTCCGACATACTGTCATTTCAACATACTACCATCCCGAAATCCCGCTAGTCTGGCACACAAACGTCCCACCATTCCGACAAAGCTTTCCATGTAAGAAAACGTGTGTTAATAAGAGTCTCTGACTCGGTGCTGTCCGGTACTGAACTGCAAACGATGAAGAGAGCCTCATTAGGAGGTTAGCTTCTGCAAATGAATAAATATTTGCTGCCACAACACACAATTTGGTAATTTGGTAAAATGCCAAGGAATGAAATCCAGTTTCCCCTCCAAACCCTCCAAATATGAAACTGCAGTGCGTTTGCATATAAACAGACGAGAGGATACAATGATGGCAAATAGATTACTTATCTAAAATATATATTAAAAAGCACATATATATATATATATATATATATATATATAAAAGCTAAAAGAATTAGATATAATTAACAGTACAGTGGGCAATCTTCTCCTATTGCTTTTTAAATTGTGCCAAGAGCGAGCGCGCTGGTGATTTCTTTAACTGTGTGTTCTGATTAATTTCCAAAATAAAGTTTTAGCTTCTGAAATCAGATTTTAAACATTTCTGATGGAGCTCAGTGTTTATCTGGAGGATGCGGCTTCATTCCGAACCATTTCACTGAATCTGGACGAGCCGCTGCGTCTGGAGATTTATTTTTAAAAAAAAAAAAAAAAAGTGTAATGCCGGCATCCATAAATGCGCACAATGATGCGCCCTCCCCTGCTGTACAGCATGGAGACTGGACATTATTCACACGTTTTCGCTAGAATTAGTCAGTGACTTCAGGTGTCACCTGCAGCGCCGTCATTGATATCTGTAACTGCAGTTATTAATGTTGCATTATGATGCCAGCGCGCGCAAAGACGCGCGGCTCTGTGGAGAGCTCTGCTCCAGCTGCGGTGACTGACGGTGATTTTTCTGCTGACAGTCAGTGATCCTGAGATTCAGACATGAATCTAACATGTTTCAGACCAGCTGGAGTTACATTAATACGTGGAGGCAGATTATATTTCCCGTTTCAGGAGATTTTGATAACAGATTATTAAGTTGCTTTGCGAGGTTGTGGAGTAAAGATGATGCTGTAAAAGTACGTAGAAATCTGAATGCCGGAGGAGGTTTTTAAAGGAATTATTGGAATCGTGGGATGTCATTTCGACCATAGGATGAAAAAAATGCCAGAATGATGAGACGTTTAGTTGTTGCTATTTTGACAGTTGGGTCCATGTCGGAGTGGAGGAATGTCAGCATGGCATTGCCTCCCGAACCTTTGCTGTGTTGTGGGTTGCAATTTTCCTGCACATGATCGATCTGGAAAAAAAAACTGAAAACCGGCCGTCTTTTTTATATATATTTTTTCCGTTTCCAACATGAAAACAAAATCAAGGGAGTCTTGTGTCAGAAGTAACCCGGAGGAGGCGGATGGCATGGATAGCAGCTGCAAGACGCACAGACATACATTTTACTAACATCCCATCCTTCCTCGTGTGCTCTAGGCATTTTCATTCCGGTAAGTGCAAATATGTGTCATAATTGGACGATAACCTTCATACTTTCTCCCACTTTTCATTGAAATTGCCTGTAAAGCTACCTTTTTATTTTGTAACATAACCTCTGTATATAGTGCGGTTAGCATGCTAACAGGCTACAAGGAAGCCTCATTCAAACACATGAATGAATGGAACCCTGGAAAAGCACTAATGACGATGTTGTCTGAGCCCATCAGTTTGCAGGCTTCCATATCTTGGACCCAGCCGTTCGTAAACTGTTCATGAGCTTCCAGGGACGTGTAATTCCGAAACTGAGACGAAGTGTAGGCACTCACGCCACAGACCAAGTATGTGAAAATATTGGGGAATGTTAGAGGAAGCAGAAGATCAGGGTCACGGGTCCACTCTGTAGCAGCATTTCATATGGATCCTTATCTCCGATTAATGCAATCTTCTCCAGATCGCGTCTCCTTGCCTCGGGAAGAAGTTTATCTTGGTACCGGTCTTTTCTTTCTTTTTAAACTTTAAGCATCCTGCCGTTTTCTTGTTCTCAGTCGGTCTCTCGCACGGGCCTCAAAACATGGCAGCGGCGTGTTGTTTACCTCCCACAATGCATTGCGCTGTGACGTCGGTTCCCAAGCCCTATTCCTCCCGCTGCTGCTTGCGACATTTGTCTCATCCCTCTGCCATTATGCCATTGCTGTTCACCCGAGCTTGTGGATGATGCCGCGTCGTGCCAGGCGCGGAGCTACGGGGTGGCCTGCCCAATCACTGGCCACCCCCACTCTTTAACCGGGCAACACTCAAGCAGTAACAGAGACCCCAAGCTGCTTCAAAACCACTTTTCCTCCTTATTTTAGACACAAACTACCCCATACAGCTGGAATTTTAAGATATAGACATATACATATATATAAAACCACATTTATATACAGCTTTTCTCGCGGAGATATTGCAATTGGGGAGAGAAAGCTTCTGCTTCACAGGGGAGGCCCAAAACTGCTTCCAAACCACTTTCCCCTTCTTATTTTAGACACAAGCTACCCCATTCAGTACACATCTGCTCTAAGGTTGTGTCTCTGCAGGCTGAGAACACGAGAGTCGCGGAGTTTGAAACAAAACTGTGGCGCAACTGGAATTCTGCGCGCTTGAATCGGTAATAATGCTTTGAAGATATTAAACTTTATAAATAGTTTTCTTGGAGGGTCATCCATCATCATCATGCATATCAACAGAGTCTAAAATGCTTCACACGTGGATGTGCTCACACGTGTGCGCAGTTATCTTTCATCAGATAACTTCCCGTTGTTTGTTGAAACTTTATTCAATATATAGCCTAAACATTTTTACATCTGTGTCCGCTGGTATTTCAGGGTTGATGGAAGCACTGAGCACATATTGTTTGAAATTCACAGAGGCTTCATGCCATAACAGACTTATTTTATTATTGTATTTATGTTGTCTTCCATTTATTTGTTTAAGATTGATGAAATTTTATTCATTGTAGTTACAAAAGCACATTTGTTGTGAATACTCGAAGGCAAAATGCCACTGCAGGCAGATTTAATTTATCTGTTCAGGTTTTTTACCTTGTAAATAGGTAAATAATTTAATAAAGGTGAATATATTGCAGGCTTATACATATACATTATACATCTTTGTAAATTCTTATTTACCAACGTGTGTTTGTACACAGCAAACAAAATGCACAAAAGAGATACGTTGGGCTTGAAAATGTGGAGTGAGAATCAGAGATCCTCCCACCACCGTCTCATAATATCCTGTGGGAAACACTGTGGTGGTGTAATGGTGTGGGAGAGATTTTCTTGGCCCACTTCGGGCCCCTTAGTACCAACCGGTACCAACGTAGCGTGGTTTAACCACCACAGCTTACCTGAGTATTGTTGCTGACCATGTCCATCACTTTATGACCACAGTGTAGCATCTTCTGATGGCTACTTCCAGCAGGATAATGCACCATGTCATAAAGCGTGAATCATCCCAAACTGTTTTTTTTTTTTTTAACTCTACAATGAATTCATTGTACTCAAATGGCCTCCACAGTCACCAGATCCCAATCCAATATAGCAACTTTGGGATGTGGTGGAACAAGAGGTTCTCATCATGGATGTGCAGCCGACAAATCTGCAGCAACTGTGTGATGCTGTCATTTCCATATGAAGCAAAATCTCTGAGGAATGTTTCCAGTACCTTGTTGAATCTATGCCACCAAGGATTAAAGCAACCCTTACCGATCTTCTGAAAGCACAGCAAGATTATTTGAATATAAACAGTCCTGCCTCACTCCCAAGACACACCCCTTCATTCCCTCTGCCTCCCAATGCAGAAGCAAAGGTCTGACAGGCAGGTCCCTTGGACAATCCTAGGGTGCACCCCACTTCAAGGATTGGTTGGAGTTTTCATTGAATATTTAGAGATTGGAATAATATTTTATTTTGATTAATGATGGGTCTGTCTTGTATTTCAGAGTTCCATTACCTCATTCATAGCATTTTACCCTGTTAGAAAAATAGTGTAAGAATGCAACATCGGTAAGGGTTGCTTTAAGGCAGTTCTGAAGGCAAAAGGGGTCCAACCCGGTACTAGCAAGGTGTACCTAATAAAGTGGCCGGTGAGTGTAATCTATAACATTTTCTCATATTCCTGTTGTTTTTAAACTTGTTTTTTTCTTGTTTTTTTTAACTTTTTTAAAATTGTGTTTTATTGTTTTTTTTGGGCATTTCCCTTTAGTTGTCTTGAAAGTTGATGTCAAATAAAATAATAAATCATTATTTAAGTTGATGTGTATTTGAGATATTGAATAGCTTTGTTTGATATCGCTTAGAAAATGTTCAAGAGGTTTGCTGATAGTTTCTCAATGGAAAAAATAAATATTTCTTCATTTAAAGAGTGATAATTCTTTTTGGTTTTGTCAATTGTGTTGATGTCATGATTAGGTATGTTTGTGTGTTATTGGTTATCAGTTATCTGTATCAGCCTTTAGGCGCTTAGATTTATCGGTTATCTGTATCACTTGTTAAAAAAGTCATCGTGCATCCCTAAAACTTATTCTTTACAGAGCAGAGAGGGTTTAGTTATAGCAACACCTGTTACTTTATATTGTGTCTACATTATTCTGTTATGCTGGCATCAAAAGACAGAAATAAATTAAACTTAAAGACCTATAAAGGAGCATTCATGTGATTTTACAGATTTCCTTGTGTTATGAAATTAATCAAAGCATAATAATTGCAATTATTTCTGTAACAATAGTTGTGCCAAGAAAATCTATAATTGTGAAATCATCTGAGATGATGGAGCTGGAGTGTCCCCCTGAAGTGGCTAAGAAACCAGCAGAGACACCCAAGATGTTAAAAAAAAATTAAGAAAAATGTAAAAGTTGCATCTGTCTCATGTGAAGCATCAGACTGAATATACCGACTGGCAAATGAGGAGCGTCGGCAGAAAATGAGAACTACATGATTAGTTTTATTTAGTCCAGAAGCTAGACCCATTACATAACATTCCAACTTTAAAACACAGTGTTCCCTAAATCTTTTGATGGCACAGTAGCATCATTATGAGCTTTTTTTGTAGCCGTTGCTGCCCAGCAGAGACCCGAGGCTGAGAAACCGTTCTGCACAAGTTTTTCACTCAGGACGCAGCATGATGTTGCCGCAGAGTTTCACTTCACGCACCGCGTCACACTAGCAAGCAGAAATAAACACACTGGCCGTGTAAAACGTGCACCATGGCTGACTCAGCAAACACAAGAACATATCAAAGAAAGAGAGGGAAAGAAAGAGCAAAAGACATGCAACAAGAGATGAGACAAGAGTCAAGATAAGACTGAGTGAAGAGAGCTCTCAGTACAGGTATGATGAAGATGATACAGCATTAGCTGTCGATCAGCATCATTAAGAAAATCTGCAATAGTTCTGTAGTTCTAAGTTCGTTTTTTAAAATCACAGGGTTTTTTACGGATGCACCGAACTAAAAATTCTCGACAGAAAACCAAAGACAAAAAATGAGCAAACCAAGGCTGAAAACCGAAACACCGAAAGAAATTATGTCAAATATTACAACCATGGTATTTTTACTACGATGTGTACTAACCTCACTAAAATCAAGACATTGCAAAATATCCATTACAAAAGTATCAAAATATTTACTTTCCACTGACATTACAGCAATGAACAATATAAATCAAAATTCAAAATAAAATATTTAGTTTGACCCCACCCATGTGTACATTACAAATCCTTTTAAGTTTTTCTCTGTAGGACTACTTCAACAAATACTAATATACAGGCTGATAACTGACTGGTTGCTGAAAGACTGTAAAAACTAAATATGTTGTCACATGCTGGATGTGCCGTTTGCCGCGTCACCACAAGTTTCGGCTGTTATTTTGGTGATTTATGTCTTTCGGTTGAAAACCAAAAATTCACTTTCGGATTTTCGTCCGAAAACTTTCAGTGGCCGAATTTTCGATGCAGCCCTTTTTTTTTTTTTTTTTGTAATCTTAACAAAGGTGTTTTAAAGTACATTATCAGTCTGGGGCTGATAGTAAATAGGACCCCACATTGTCACACCAGAGTTAAATAATTAGGTGCACCAGTTCCTCAAATGCTTAAAGTTAGTGTGGAGATCTGGGAGGTGAGCATCATGTGTGAGGAAGCGAGTACAGTAGGTCAGTGATCAGCAGGTCGTCAATAATCAGCTCAGACCGTCACCATAACCTGCTCACACAGTGACACACTAACCTGGATACAGCTCAAACACCAAGTCAACAAAGAACCAGTAAACAAATAAAAAACATCTTCAGTTCCTCCACCAGGGTCCATCTAAAGTTCTGAAGGACCAGGTGTTTGATTCTCTTTATGACCTGCAAACACCTGAACTGACTTTGCCCCCCCCAAGTCATAGTACACCCCAGATAACTGTCGACACACATTACATCATCCAGATCCACATAACCGGGGACAGTTCTGGTCCTCAACCCGGTCTCTGTCTGACTTATTACATCACAGCTTCCTGTCACCAGAAATCTTCCAGTCACAGAGATTGTTTCCAGTCAGGTGACCATTTCTCACCTCTACAATCTCCTGCTGACCATCACAGGTGAGGAGCAAGTCCTTACCTGACACCCTAAACCCCCCACATCCTCCATCATGACACTGTCTACAGTACTAACATGCAGAACCACAGACTGATATCCAGGTGAAACCAGTCTGAACAGATCCAGGTCAAAAAAATTAAAATTAGGGCTGTCACAAACGATTATTTTGATAATCAATCAGTCATACATTATTTAGTCAACTAGTCGACTAATCGGATCATGCAAAAACTCCAGCATATTTACAGAACCAGTCAACAGTTTGGACACCACACTGAATCTAATGGGAAAACGTGTCCAAACATTTGGCTGCTAGCGTGTGTGTTTATTTGTCAATAAACTATTCGAGATAAGATGACAACACAGAAAGACAAGGCAGTGGAAGGTGCAGTTGCAATTTTGAGAGGAAAAACAAAGCTTATAATAATTAGTCACTGAATATGCTTACAAGTCAACGATTAATCAACTAATCGTTGCAGCCCTAAATAAAATCAGTCATCAACTGAAAGTTATATTTTTTATTAAGTTTGAAAATGCAAACATCTCAGATTACCGTCAACAACTCCTCACCTTGTTCTCACCTGCAGTCATTAATCAACCATACAGGTGTTCTAACACATCCTGACCTGTTTAACTGCGTTGTCATGGTAACGATCACCTGTTGAGGTCAGGTGTCAGCCATCCTGGGTCAGTTTTCAGACCTTAACATATATTCCATTATTGGTCATTTCTACCTAAAGTGTGACACCAGACCTGGTATCAGTGGGAGAACATCCTCACGCAGAACTCCGTGTCACCCCACTGAGACGTTACTGACCCAGAAACCTTTAAATAACCGTCCAGAGCTCGTGCCGAACGGTGGAAGATGTTAAATTAGAGCGACAGATCGCGTGATTGTGAACAAATAGCGCTGACAAACTGACAGCAGCGGTTTCTGACGTACAGATGTTTCACACCTGTCCAACAGCAGGAGCTAACTGAGCTTTAGCATTAGCTGAAAAACAAGCCGAGCCACGGGCAGATTAACCCCCGAACACCGCGCTAGGCGGCTGGGAGAGCCCCAGCCGAGGCGGGGCTCA
>JALJCO010003296.1:0-45000 GCA_023101725.1 Atherinomorus stipes | reverse complement strand
CCTGAGACAGAACAGAGTTCCTGTGCTGTGGAAAACATCCTGTCTTGTTCCTGTCCCTAAAAAAACCTCAACCAGCTAAACCAAATGACTACAGACCAGTTGCCCTGACATCTCACATCATGAAAGTCCTGGAGAGACTCTTACTGGCTCACCTAAACAAGCAAGTGAATACCTTTCAGGACCCATTACAGTCCGCATATCGTAATGGCTTTGGAATTGAAGCCATCATCTTCCTGCTTCAGAGAGCCCACTCTCATCTGGACCAGTCAGGCAGCACTTTGAGGGTCATGTTCTTTGATTTCTCAAGTGCTTTTATTCAGCTGCTTTACTATGTGAGAAGCTCCATAACTTCCAGGTAGTTGTGGAGGATCCACCTATGACCACCTAACAAACAGACCACAGTTTGTGAGACTGAAAGGTTGTGTGTCTGAGATGGTGGTCAGCAGCACTGGAGCACCACAAGGAACTGTACTCTCACCATTCCTCTTCACACTGTACACCTCACACTTCCAGTACAACTCTGATCCTGTCTTCTGCAGAAATACTCTGATGTCTCTGAAGTTGTGGCGTGTATCAGTGATGGGCAAGAAGCCAAGTAAAATGGTACGGTAACAATCATCTCATCTAAAATACCAGCAAAGCTAAAACATGATTGTTGACTTCAGGAGGAGCAAGAATAAAGAAAGCACTGTTTACATCCTGGGAGAGGAGGTGGAGGTGGGGAGGAATAGTACCTTGGAGTTCAGCTGGACAGCAGATTAGACTGGAAATGCAACACTGACTACATAAGAGCAGACTCTACATCTTAAGGAAGCTGAGATCATTTAACGTCTGCACCAAGATGGTGCAGATCTTCTACAAGTCTGTTGTGGAAAGTGCAATCAGCTCTGCAGGATCTGCTGGGGCAGCAGCATCAGAATCAGAGACTTGAAGAAACTAAACAAGCTGATCAAGAAAGCTGTTTCTGTGCTGGGGATAACTCTGGAGCCGCTTGTTCAGAAAAGATGCTGCAAAATCTGCTGAAGATGATTGAGGGTTTTTCACATCCTCTACACAACACAGTGAAGAAACAACAGTGTGTTCAGTGAGAGGCTTCTTCAGGTCCACTGTAAGACAAAGGTACAGAATTTTAGGTTATTTACATAACCCCCGTTCTCTGAATAATATGGGGCCTCACTATAGGATGCAGCCTACTTGCAGCTCTCAGAAGCGTCAATCTCAAAACGCCAATCTTGATTGGCTGGTGAATGCGCCCATCCGCACTAGTGCCACCTTCCATAAGTATCCTTTGCGGACGGTACCGCCTTATTCAAGATAAGCACCTCCTCTCACTCGCCCAAGCAAGAAGGGTTGTCTGGTGAGACATCTCACTCATATTGCTCTGAGAACTGGGGTTATGAAAATAACTTAAAGGCCTCCTTCCACTGAAAACACGTTTAACTTGCTCCTTCTGAAATACGGAGGGTTTCCCCTTGTTTACTTACACATGCTGACTTGCTAGCGTTGCGTTGCCCCCCAGTCGGCTGTGCTTTCTCATTAGAGAAACAATACGAAGAAAAGAGTGAATCGGGAACAGCCTTGCACTTCTACGTCACATTTCAAATAGCGTATCCCACGTGGGGTTTCTATCTGTCCATTGGAAGGCAGGTAACCCTCCACTACACACTAGAAGTAAAGACGGCACGACTGTAGCTTCGGAGTTGAGAAGCTAATTAGCTAACTGTTTGTTAGCATGGCGGAACAAACTTGTTTGTCGGCTCTATTTCCTGTCTGTAACGAAATAAGAGCGGAGGCGGAGCTTCCTTCATACAGTGATGGGAGGCAACCAATCAGACGGAAATTCATGAGAAGGACCCGGAAAAGCCTGCCGTTGGACCGCAAGCCTCTCTTCTAGTATACAAATACAGCTGGATACAAAGATACCAGAAGGGTTATTTAAACAGAAACGATGCAGAATGCATTCAATAATAATGGAGAACACAGAAATGTTAATGAAATGACCATGGAAGTACAACTTTAAGGTTCTCTTTTGTAATATTTTGCTCGATGTTTCCCGATGGTAGCTCCCAGATTGCCAGACAAGCTTATCTATCGTCCACCAACCCACAGAGAAAAAGGCTCTGTTCCAATTAGAACAGCAAAACCGCACGTGTCACGCACAGAGCAGAGACGCCCAGCATATAGAAACGGACAAAAGTGAGAGGCGAGGACCAACTCGCTGCAGCACAGATCTCCTGAACAGAGACTCCCTTAAATAAGGCCCAGGATGCAGCCACACCTGAGTCGAGGGTGCTCACGGTCCCTCAGGCGGCTGCAAACCCTGACTCGCGTAAGCCAAAGCAATCGCCTCTACCATCCTGTGGGACAGACGCTGCTTCAAGACAGGTTTTCCCTTATGACGGGTAGCCCAAGAGATGAACAACTGATCGCTCCTTCTGAAGCTCTTAGTCCTATCCATGTAAGTGTGCACCACACGGACTGGACATAGGCACTGGACAGTTTTAAAATTCTAACTGTGGGGTTTAGCTAATGATCCATACATGAAGGCAGGAGTGTTTGTGTGCAGCTTCGGGTCACCCTGGGAAGCAAAATCGTCTTTACCAATTCAGTGTTTTCTAGTGGAGATGCCTTAATTGGTATTTTTCATATTCTCGATCACTGAGCTCATGTCCACTGCAACACGAAGCCCAGTCTTTGTAGAATAAAAGAAGACAGTTTGGAACTCAAATTAAGTTTTGAAAGATTTCTGGATATGATTAAAAGGGCTGAGCTTCTATATGTAATTTCAAATAAAAAAGGATCAAAAACAGATCAAAGAAACTATATGTGTTTTTAATCCAAACAATCAATGTTTGCCTGATCTTCTTCAGACTTGGTGTCTGAGTCAGGAAACTGTTTTGATTTTTTGGCTGTAAGAAATGTTCTGATATCCTGGTACCGCTCCAGACACAGCCTGTGACGTCATCAGCTCTGTTGTTGCTAGGCTACAAACACAGCATCCAAACTCATTCACTGTGATCTCTGGAGACTTTAACACAATGTTCTCACTTATGTTATAATGAGAAGCTGAGACGAGGCAGTTCGGGTCCAACCATCTTTTACTGGACTTAAACTGCCTTATCTCAGCCTCTCATTATAACATACGTGAGAATATTGGTAATCCACATCTAAACTAGAATCATACATGTATGCGAAACAAAGCTTCATCATGTGCTGTTATTCAGTACAGTGCACCTCACCATAAAGGATCTCAACCACAATAACCGTGGCCACGACTTTGCACAAAACAGTTAAAATTATATCAATCTACTGCATGTGAGGACAAAAAAACTCTTTTTTCTTCTACTTTAACATTGATAGATAAAAACAGTAACTCAGGACTGAGAACATATTTATTAAATGAGTTAAAATGAGACAATTAAGGAGCCGCATGACAATAATGAGGTTATGAAGTCTTAGCATTTCCCCTCCACTGATCACACATGGAAAGCCAGCAGATGGAGCTCCTGTTAACTGTATCAAATGTTTTTATGTTGTTGTTTTTTTTTAAATTGTTGTTTGTTTGTTCTTTGACCGTAACTTTTACAGCAGGGAATCAATGCGGTCATGTCCAATATAACAGTCTGGTCATGACAGTCGTGTCAAAATGACTTGAGTTGAGTTCTAAATCATCCACTCACTCCCTATCCCCTACATAGTGTATATGATGTTGTCCACTATATCATACTATGTAAGGAACGACGGGGAAGATTTCAGACACTATATAATGGTTGACGTCAGCAGATACGCCAGGTATTGCTGCGACGTGCAGTAGCAGTAGCTAACAGTTATGAACAATAGGTTTCCTGCTATGAAGAAATACCATTATTGTTAATGAAAAGCTACACAACGCCACTAAAGCATTTATACACAAAAGAGTGGTCAAGCTCCTCTCCCAGTTCCCATGCTGCGCCATTATTCTTCTTCTGCAATCACAAAACACGGCCTCATTGCATTGTGGTATACGGGAGTAAAATGTAGGGTACATCTTGTATGCTTACATTCGCAGTGCATTGTAGGTATTTTGTAGTGGACGATGTAGTGGATGAAAAGTAGTGAGGAGAATTTGAACAACATGACAAAATGGCGTGCTCACTATACAGGGAGTGCAGAATTACTAGGCAAATGAGTATTTTGATCACATCATCCTCTTTATGCATGTTGTCTTACTTCAAGCTGTATAGGCTGAAAGCCTACTACCAATTAAGCATATCAGGTGATGTGCATCTCTGTAATGAGAAGGGGTGTGGTCTAATCACATCAACACCCTATATCAGGTGTATTAGGCAAACAGAATTATTGGGCAACTTAATAATAAACAAATATAAACCCATTTCAATTATTTATTTTTACCGGGAAACCAATATAACAGCTCAACATTCACAAATATACATTTCTGACATTCAAAAACAAATCAGTGACCAATATAGCCACCTTTCTTTGCAAGGACACTCAAAAGCTGCCATCCATGGATCCTGTCAGTATTTTGATCTGTTCACCATCAACATTGCAGCAGCAGCAACCACAGCCTCCCAGACACTGTTCAGAGAGGTGGACTGTTTTCCCTCCTTGTAAATCTCACATTTGATGAGGGACCACAGGTTCTCTATGGGGTTCAGATCAGGTGAACAAGGAGGCCATGTCATTAGATTTTCTTCTTTTAGACCCTTTCTTGCAGCCACGCTGTGGAGTACTTGGATGCGTGTGATGGAGCATTGTCCTGCATGAAAATCATGTTTTTCTTGAAGGATGCGGACTTCTTCCTGTACCACTGCTTGAAGAAGGTGTCTTCCAGAAACTGGCAGTAGGACGGGAGTTGAGCTTGACTCCATCCTCAACCTGAAAAAAGGCCCCACAAGCTCATCTTTGATGATACCAGCCCATACCAGTACCCCACCTCCACCTAGCTGGCGTCTGAGTTGGACTGGAGCTCTCTGCCCTTTACCGATCCAGCCATGGGCCCATCCATCTGGCCCATCAAGACTCACTCATTTCATCAGTCCATAAAACCTTAGAAAAATCAGTCTTGAGGTATTTCTTGGCCCAGTCTGGATGTTTCAGCTTGTGTGTCTTGTTCAGTGGTGGTTTTTCAGCCTTTCTTACCTTGGCCATGTCTCTGAGTATTGCACACCTTGTGCTTTTGGGCACTCCAGTGATGTTGCAGCTCTGAAATATGGCAAAACTGCTGGCAAGTGGCATCTTGGCAGCTGCACGCTTGACTTTTCTCAGTTCATGGGCAGTTAGTTTGTGCCTTGGTTTTTCCACACGTTTCTTGCGACCCTGTTGACTGTTTTGGATGAAACGCTTGATTGTTGGATGATCAGGCTTCAGAAGCTTGGCAATTTTAAGAGCGCTGCATCCCTCTGCAAGATATCTCACTATTTTTTACTTTTCGGAGCTTGTCAAGTCCCTGTTCTGACCCATTTTGCAAAAGGAAAGGAAGTAGCCTAATAAATATGTTTGCCTGACATAGGGTGTTGATGTCATTTGACCACACCCCTTGACATTACAGAGATGCACATCACCTGATATGCTTAATTGGTAGTAGGCTTTCAGCCTATACAGCTTATAGTAAGACAACATGCATAAAGAGGAGGATGTGGTCAAAAGACTCATTTGCCTAATAATTCTGCACTCCCTGTATAGTGCACTGCATCCATGATAGGGAGCAATTTCGAACACAGCTTCAGTGTTTCATGAGACTTCGGTTTTTCTTACCCTATGTCTATTATCGATAGATGTTGAAAACTAATGGGAATAGAGACAGGGCTGCTTCAGAGCAAAAGAAAAACACCGCGTTGCACTGCTGTGACTCGAGCTTCTTGCTTGAGCCATTGTCAGAAGTAAAGATCCCCACGGTTGACGATTTCCAGTCAAAAAACAAGTAAGTGTGAAAACGGCCTACATGGGGATTCTGATGCTAAAGCAGAACTCCGTAACTTCAGCTCGGGGCTCCCCTAGTGGCGTCCTTTTTACTGTCATAAAGTTAGTACACCACAGCACACAGACGTCTTCTCTAACTGTTTTTCTTCCCTTTTGATCCCTGAATATATTTCTAAGCTTTTACTAGCTTGTTGATGCTACTTTCATACGTTGGCAGCAGCAGCTCGTCTCCTTCTGCTCAAAGCAGAGTCCTGTGTCTCCTCTAGTGGGATGTTTTACCCGCGTTATGCGGGTAAATATGCCGTGGATTATATCTTTCTCTGGTGTTAGCGGGCAGCAGGTAAGATGAACTTTTATTTACTTTTTGTGGACATGACAAATGATTATTGAGCCTATTCGGCCGTGAGGCTCGGTACTGCTTCACCCAGGCAGCACAAGCTACGTGAACCGGATCTTCACTCTGGTCCTGAGAGCCAGGAGCCGGTGTTTAGGTGGTGGGAAGATAAAGAACCGTTCTTTAGTCTGGTTCTGGCGCAAACCAGCGCTGGAAGCAGCTAGGTGGATAGGGGACCTGAGTGCCGTACAGCAGTTTCTGTTGTTACAAGATCTGTGTCGGGTCTGCTCAGGCAGGCTTGCAAGTGCCGATTACAGGCCAGAGACACCAGGGGGAGATGAATCGCTCCATAAACACTTTGTTTAGCCCCACAAGGATTCTGAAAAACATTTATTGAGGTGAAAAAGTTACTGAGTTCTGCTTTAAAGATGCCATGACATCAAATTTCACTTTTCTGGGGTTTTGGGGTATAATATGATCTGCTGTGCACTGATGAGGCCATGTGAATGTCCAGAGTGAGAATCAAAGTCCCTGTTCATGGTCAGTCAGTTTTGTTTCGTTGTTCAAAAACAGTTGAATCAGACAGCAGCTCATCATTTAACATAGTTTTATCATGCTATGTAATTCATTTGCTCCAATTAGAGCACAATATCAAGCTAAACCGCACCTTCTACTCCCCCTCCCCCCGCTGAGCTGATACATCGATGTGAGTGGAGCTAGCATGTCTGACTACATTCAACATGGATTAATTCAGGTCTCAGTTTTTGAACAAATGGATTTAAAAGAAAACTTCTGCAGCAACACTGAGGGAGGCGACCACAACGTTGTCCTTACCTGTAAGTTTATTTATTTTCCAAATGTTGTCATGTCTGATAAACAAGAGTTTACCGTCTGAAATGCACATGCTGCTAACAGATAGCTTTTAGCAGACTCAGACCGCAACCCATTTTTCTAAATAAGGTTATAGCCAAATAAGGTGTAGCCAATCAAAATGAGGTCAACTTGGTCTCCGGGTAAAGCAGCAGATCATTACAGCATCCAACCCTTTTACTTAGGAGAGAGATCTAGTGCGCCAAAACAATCCCCCACTGTAAAAAGTGATTTTTTTTTTTTTTGTAAAATTGACATATGCAGCAATGTCAGCTACATGAAATAGTTTATGCTGCTATGTCATCACTCCTTTAATCTTGTTTACAGTGTTATGTAAATTTGTTAAATGTTTTGTTATGTTAGTTATAAAATTTAGCAGTCAGACTGAACGATATGGAAAAAAAATATATGTATATCAATATATTTTTATATAGTTTGATCTCGATTTTTTTAAAAGGTTTTTTTTTATATATATATCAGTCAGTCAGTCATTTTCTGTACTGTTTATCCAGTTCAGGGTTGCGGGGGTTGGTGGAGCCTATCCCAGCTATTATCAGGTGAGAGGCGGGGTACACCCTGGACAGGCTGCCAGTCTGTCACAAGTTTTTTTTTTAATATGACAGTTTTAAAGCATCTGTACTTAAAACTGTACAGATGCTCTGTACTGTAAAGACACTAAAGATTTGTTGGGGTGGGCGATATCACCAAAAAATATATCACAATATTTAAAAACAAACAAACAAACAAACAAAAAACCATTGCAATAATGATAACACAGATGATATTGATGGTTACACAAGAAGTCACAGCTACAGTAAAATCCTTCTTTCGTTTGTCCGACTTGACATAAGATGTACAGCCATAAAGCCTCTGCAGATCTGAATTTCAATTGCTTTTTTAGTTTTTTTTTTTTTTTTAAATAAATACTGTTTTTTGATCATTTGAAGCTGATACCAACTGATCTGGTTTGATCTGCCATGTTTCCTTGTTCAGTGGAGCACTGTGATGCACGGGTCACATGATGCCACCATATTACATTTTCCAGTGATGTATTATTGAAACATGACATAAACAATATAATATGGCACATCCCAACTTAGTCGGTTTCTTGATCTTGCGGTGCCCTTTGGGCCCTATCTTCATCTTGTGCACCATAAAAACAAGTTTGTGACATTGGCCAAATGGTTGTTGAGTTGGAGTTTATTAGAGCCTAAAGATGCTTTACTGTTCACAAACACCCCTGACAATGACAGAATATAGACATGTTATACATTTCCTGAATCTTTATGCCCCAGTGAGTATTTCAGTTGCTATATTTTGTATTCCTGTTGTTCCCAGATGACACAGGGCTAAAAGATAGTATATCATTTTGGCAAAAATTGTGTAAAAATGTGTGTTGTGCTTTACAGTGGCTTCTATATTGGTCAGACTGATTCACATCTTACCTTCAATGAAACCTTAAAAGGTCCCCTTTAAAATTATACCAAAGACAGTACTGTTCACCATTAAAAGATGTCCTGTAGACGAGTCTAAACCAGGTTATGCACCTGTGCCTAAGGCATCATTTTCTAAAGGGGATGGGTCACTTCAAGAGCTGACAACTATGATTTAGCTATCACTCAGAAAGTGTTATCAGACCAAAATATCATCTCCAGACATATTGTAGATCTTTTAAGAAATCATAAGTTTCGTCACCTTGAATGGTACCGAACAGCAGGGGCACCTGCAGAGATTTTTTTAGGGTGGCCAGAGAAAATAACAGGGTTGCCAAGGGTTATTAAAGCATAAGTTTTGTTTCTTTGAACGTATACGTGCATTTACTAACCGGTTACATTTCTGCATCACTCTGATGATGCTATTGAGATTAATTGTAAATGGCAGTGAAGGGAACAGAATAATTAGGCCTCTATAAGGCATTATCTGCAGAAACTCCTTTGTTTCACCAATAATTTAAGTAGAATGAACAAACCAACGACTGCTGTTGCCCTGAGAGTTCAGATTTGGCTTAATGTAGTTACTGGGGGCGTTCTCCACACATCTACTGGCCGCGCACCTACAACACCATCGTCAACGGAGTTATAAAATGAAGGGCAGGTAGATCACGGGCTCAACTTCCTCCATTGTTGTTCATTGTGTGTGTGTATGTGCGTGTGTGTGGCAAACAAATGACTTCACAAAACTTCCCTATGACGACCTCGTTCACACTGAAAACCATAGCTGAAGACGGTCTCAAAATTGCCTTCAGTTGTAATGTGAACTAACTAAACTGGGGTAGTGTGGTGTCAGGCCAATGAGGGCCGGGCTAAGTCGGTGCTAATGTGAATGGAGCAGTTCTGCCCCAACTATTAGAAACTGTAAATTCCTGGATGAATTTACATAAGAAAGGCTGAGTAAATTAGGCGTGACAGACCTGCAGGGGGCTACAGCAAAACACCAGTGGCAGAAAGTGGTAGGTCTAGTGTAATATCTTTTAGCCTATTTATTTTATTTTTATTAACTTATAAAGATTTTGACATTCAAATATAAACAAAGCTGTGCCGTGTTAATAGTACATAAAAGTTGATATAAATGAAAACATATCATTTTTGCTGGGGCGGCAAGTGGGGTGGCCAGCTTTTTGTTCAGGGGGGCGTTAGCCCCCCCCCCCCTTGGGGATGCCATGCCGAACAGTGAAATTTTTCTGTCTGGCATGGATTAAAGGGGGAAAACAATCTCCACACAACAGCGGTGCTGCTGCTCACAGGAGGTCACCATGACAACCTGAAGATGCAGACATGATCCCTCACAATTATAAAAACCTGAATACCAGATCTAAACCGTGGTTCTGATCTTAGTCCTGTCAAACAAAGTCAGTTCTCTTCTGAACCAGCTGCTGGATCAGAGCCCGAAGTTCCTTCAACTCTGCTCGGATGGCCTGAAGCTCCTGGTTCTGCTGATCTCGGTTCTGATGTTCCTGGTTCTGCTGATCTCGGTCCTGATGTTCCTGGTTCTGCTGATCTCGGTCCTGATGTTCCTGGTTCTGCTGATCTTGGTCCTGAAGCACCTGGTTTTGCTGATCTCGGTCCTGATGTTCCTGGTTCTGCTGATCTTGGTCCTGAAGCACCTGGTTCTGCTGATCTCGGTCCTGATGTTTCTGGTTCTGCTGATCTTGGTCCTGGTTCTGTGCATGCTGTACTGTTTTGACTCTGGAAGAAATGGTCTTTGTTAGACCTGCTCAGAGACAAACGGTTCTTTGTCTTTCTGTGTTCTCACCTAGAACGTCTGAATGTCTCCATGTCCCTCTGTAGAACCAGGAACTGGTCCAAAGTTTCCTACAGGACAAACCAGACACCATCATGTTCTCATCAATGAACCTTCATAGGAAAACAGGGTGTTTTGATGACACACACTTTGATCTGCGTTGTGATTCGTCCACTCTGGTGATGGAAGGCGGAGTCTGGTGTGACATCACTGCAGGAATCGACGAGCGGTGAGCAGTGTCTGGACAGGTACTGGTCGTCATAGAAACGGCAAAGCAGGGGCATGGACTCCTCCACCTGCAGGATGACAGCTGCCTGCTGCATCACAGCGTTAGCCTGCGAGTTATCGTGCACCCTAACGCACACGCACGCACGCACACGCACGCATAGACACGCACACACACACACACACACACACACACACACACACACACACACACACACACGCACACGCACGCGCACACACACACGCGCACACACACACACACACACACGCAGACACGCGCGGATTAAGAAGAGAATAGAAACAGCATTAGTCAAAGGTTTGGAAACCTCGATGAATGAAGAGGTCAGTCCAGATCTGGGTCCAGATGTTAGTCCAGGTCTTGGTCCAGGTCAGTCCAGATCTGGGTCCAGATGATCTGATCTGCATGCTTCCTGAAGAGCACGGCAGAATTTCCTCTCCATCACCAATGCCCAGCAACAGGGCGTCAGGAGTTTTGTGCCCAGTTAGTGGAGAAGTGGGTATGCTTGTCGCTCAGCTCACGATGCCAGCACGCGCAGCGCGCGCACCACCGCCGCAGTCGAGTGGGGCGGCTGCGCCGGCGCCTGTTTTCTAAACGTCAGTCCCAGACAGGTCCCACCGTCACGCCCGCGCCCGCGCCGGGTAGGGCGCCCACCAGAGGGGGTCGGCCGGGGTGCCGGCACTAACCGCGCAGGCCGGACCTGCTTAAAAAGGGGGCCCACCGGGTCCGAATTTTTTTGACCCCGCCAACAAACGCCCACCAACGGCAACCGACGACCGCCCGCCGGCCGCCGGCGGCCGAAGACGCATCCGGGAGGAGCGCCTACCGCCGCCGGGGGTTTGCATGCTCGCACGAAGAGCTTGAACGGCACGCAGGCGGCATCAGTCCCACACGGACCGGGCGCGCGAAGGCACAAAGGAGCCCAACTCAGATGGCCGGCCGCGGCCCGCGGGGGGCGCGTGTAGGCACAGCCGCAGGCGCGGCCGGCGCGCCCGCGGCGGGTGCGCGCGTGTAGCCCGGCATCAGACAACAGACGGCAGCGGGGGGGGAGCGCGCGGGGACAACAAAAAGAGGAAACGCGAGCACACCCCGGCTGGGCACGCGCGCACTGTCGGGGTACTTGTGCCAGCGTCAAAGTCGGCGCCCACGGCGCGGTGTGTTACCTAGAAAGGCAAATTGCATATTTTTTTCAACATACAGTGTTTCATGGAATGAAAATATAAAGCACCATACACAAAAAAAAAGAAAAGAATAAATAAAGAAAACAAAGCAATCACCGAACATGATCAACATACTAGTTAGCCCAACAAAATTGCTGACCAATGGGGGACCAAATAAACAAACACATATCTAAAGACCACATCAATAGACCAAAGGACGAAATGCAGAACAGAATACCATCTCAAACACTGAATACATACGTGGCCAAAGACATAGCCAAAGAACGGGCACACAATTACTACCAAAGTGGGGAGTGGGCATGGAAGGAGCATGGAAAACAGTGGAAAAGAGCCATCTACCAGCAACAGAGGATGTGGAATGTGGGGAAGCGGGGTGGGGACAGACCAGACAAGGGGAAATGGGGAGAAACAGCAAGGCAGATGTGGGCCTGCCTCCCAGAACAAGGGGGCAGGGAAGGGGACTGGCAGAAGGGGTGACATTCCAGCATGTCAAGTTTATCAGCAAACAACATACACAGAAAAAAAAAATAAAGAATCAGCCAGGGCAGGCATGCCTGAACATGGGAGGTGGTTGCAGTTGCATTCACACCACTCCAGCCTGGGTGGCAAAAGCGAAACAAAACAACAAAACAAGAGGCACAACACGGCATCCGGCAGATGGAAGGTTGAAGGTCCGGCACACGCAGGTGGGTGATGGAACACAGGCGGCAAACACAAAGGCCACGAGCAACAGGACGGTCCCGTGAGCAGGCGGCAAGACGCACCGCAGGTGGAAGAACAGGACCGCGCCGAAATGCGGCAGCGAGACCCTGAGGCTCCCACATGAAGAACAGGGGCAGGGCGCGGAAGGTGGGTGGAAGGAGTTCAACTGCAGGCCAGCAGAACAGCCTGCCAGCACCAAGGTGTGTTATGCTGAGAACCAGCACCGCAGGGGTCGGCAGGGGCCCTGCTGAGCCAACTTCCATCCCAAATATGTCATCCCTTTATTTGAAGTCCTTAGGGGAACAAAGACCTGCAACAGTTTTCACAAATTGCAGAATAAACGTGGGTAGACAGAATGGAACACAAACAGGAATCAAACGTGTATGTGTCCAGTGGCGAGAACTTGCCGGCAGAGGGGGGGGGGGGGGGGGGGGTCGGGACACGCTGGCGCAGCAGCAAAATTTCAGCAATTGTGAAAAGCTGAAGAATATCCATTCAACTGACATTCAAGAAGCCGTGCAATGTGAATATGTAGCATGAAGTGGTGTTTGGGTAAATGTATAGCATGTGTTGCAAGTCTTTTCCTACATGCTTTTCCTTCCTTTTTTTTCTTCCCTGTCACTGCTGTTAATCCGCATATATCTACAGCACATCCGTACAACATGGAAAGTTTGAGATTATCAGCTGAGCGTGAGACATAATGAAGCAGTCTGAGTAAAAATGCTCCCGGATCTCCTCGAACTTCCTGCTGGAGTGAACATCTGATCTCAGGGTTTAAACTGGACATGTCTGCTAACTATTGTTTGTGAGCAGGTGGGACCGTTTCCTTGTACAGGGAGTGCAGAATTATTAGGCAAATGAGTATTTTGACCACATCATCCTATTTATGCATGTTGTCTTACTCCAAGCTGTATAGGCCGAAAGCCTACTACCAATTAAGCATATCAGGTGATGTGCATCTCTGTAATGAGAAGGGCTGTGGTCTAATGACATCAACACCCTATATCAGGTTTATAAGGCAAACATAATTACAGTATTAGGCAACTTAACAAAAAACAAATATATACCAATTTCAATTATTTATTTTCACCAGGGAAACCAATATAACAGCTCAACATTCACAAATATACATTTCTGACATTCAAAAACCCATCCATCCATTTTCTTTACCGCTTATCCAGTTCAGGGTCGCGGGGGTTGCCGGAGCCTGTCCCAGCTATTATCAGGCGGGAGGTAGGGTACACCCTGGACAGGTCGCCAGTCTGTCTTTTTTTTTTTTTTTTATTTTTTAAACTTTTTTTAAAACAGTCTTGCAGAGCCAACACAGAGAGACAGACAACCATTCACACTCACATTCATTCCTAGGGACAATTTTTAGAGTGACCAATTAACCTAACATGCATGTCTTCTGACTGTGGAAGGAAGCTGGAGTACCCGGAGAGAACCCACGCATACACGGGGAGAACATGCAAACACCACACGAAGCCCCTCCCCAGCTGGGAATTGAACTAACAACCTTCTTACTGTGAGGCTGCGGTGCAAACCACCACGCCAACGTGCAGCCAACCATTCAAAAACAAACAAAAACAAATCAGTGACCAATATAGCCACCTTTCTTTGCAAGGACACTCAAAAGCTGCATCCATGGATCCTGTCAGTGTTTTGATCTGTTCACCATCAACATTGCGTGCAGCAGCAACCACAGCCTCCCAGACACTGTTCAGAGAGGTGGACTGTTTTCTCTCCTTGTAAATCTCACATTTGATGAGGAACCACAGGTTCTCTATGGGGTTCAGATCAGATGAACAAGGAGGCCATGTCATTAGTTTTTCTTCTTTTAGACCCTTTCTTGCAGCCACGCTGTGGAGTACTTGGATGCGTGTGATGGAGCATTGTCCTGCATGAAAATCATGTTTGTCTTAAAGGATGCGGACTTCTTCCTGTACCACTGCTTGAAGGTGTCTTCCAGAAACTGGCAGTAGGACTGGGAGTTGAGCTTGACTCCATCCTCAACCTGAAAAAAGGCCCCACAAGCTCATCTTTGATGATACCAGCCCATACCAGTACCCCACCTCCACCTTGCTGGCATCTGAGTCAGACTGGAGCTCTCTGGCCTTTACCGATCCAGCCACGGGCCCATCCATCTGGCCCATCAAGACTCACTCTCATTTCATCAGTCCATAAAACCTTAGAAAAATAAGTCTGAGAAATTTCTTGGCCCAGTCTTGCCGTTTCAGCTTGTGTGTCTTGTTCAGTGGTGGTGGTTTTCCAGTCTTTCTTACCTTGGCCATGTCTCTGAGTATTGCACACCTTGTGCTTTTGGGCACTCCAGTGATGTTGCAGCTCTGAAATATGGCAAAACTGCTGGCAAGTGGCCTCTTGGCAGCTGCACGCTTGACTTTTTCTCAGTTCGTGGGCAGTTATTTTGCGCCTCGGTTTTTCCACACGTTTCTTGCGACCCTGTTGACTATTTTGAATGAAACGCTTGATTGTTGGATGATCACAATTCAGAAGCTTGGCAATTTTAAGAGTGCTGCATCCCTCTGCAAGATATCCCACTATTTTTGACTTTTCGGAGTCTGTCAAGTCCCTATTCTGACCCATTTTGCAAAAGGAAAGGAAGTAGCCTAATACTTATGTTTGCCTAATACACCTGATATAGGGTGTTGATGTCATTAGACCACACCCCTTGTCATTACAGAGATGCACATCACCTGATATGCTTAATTGGTAGAAGGCTTTCGGCCTATACAGCTTGTAGTCAGACAACATGCATAAAGAGGATGATGTGGTCAAAATACTCATTTGCCTAATGATTCTGCACTACCTGTATTTAAGTAAAAAGGCACATCTAGCAGAGGGGTGTGGTGGACATTTATCTGGGGGTAGGGACACCCCATCCTGAGGGACACTAAGCAGAGGGTTCGGCTGCATCACAAACATTTGGGAACTTTGTACCTGAAGGCTCTGACGTGTTTCATGAGTCGCAGCCACAGGAAGATGACGGTGATGGAGAAGAGTCGCAGACTGATGGTGTGAAGGGTGACGGATGGACGAAACACGTCAGCCATGTGGACACTGAAGGACACCATCAGCAGTGGAGTAAACCAGCCAATCAAAGACATTCCTGACAGCACACAGACACACCAGTAAGACACAAACTCTCTTCCTGATCTTCTTTATGTGATGGAGTAAGTTTTAGAGACCACCACATTAGAAGCATCAGCTTTTATTAGAAGCCAATGAAAAGCTGATGCTGATGAGTAGGGATGCACAATATTGGAATTTTGGCCGATATCCAATATGTCGATATTTTAAAACTCATGTGGCCGATAACCGATATCGATACCGATATCAATGCTGAAAAAAAATAAGCAGTCATTTCAAATGGCAGTTTTGTTATCCGTTTTCGACACATTGAAAAATAGGGGTGGGAAAAAATATCGATATACTGAAATATCGTGATATTTTCATACGCCAACGTCAAATCGATATTTAAAAACACTGTATAGATCTACTTTATTTATAAAATCTAGCAAGATTTCATCAAAATCTCACAATATTTCGTGAATTCTCATGAGATTTTGTAACAGAACGATGAAATATTGTGAGATTTCGTTAGTAAACTAGATCAATACCGCGTTTTTAAATGCCAATATGATATCAGCATATGAAAATATATCGCTATTTTTCCCACCCCTAGTCTATAGAAGTTTTAAAGTCTGTTAAAAAGAAGTTTTTGAAGAGGAAGTTTTGTTTTTTTTAGACTTTAGAAACAGCGGCCTGATTGGTTAAATATTGGTAGGGTGGTCGGTGTCCGATACTGAGTTTTAAGGCCGATACAGATGGGGGGGGGGGGGGGGGGGGGGGGGGGGGCGATTATATTGTGCATCTCTACTGAGGAGAGCAAAAAAGCTGGCAGCAGCATGGAAACATCAGCTGAGGAGGAAGCAGAAACTCCAGCTGGTCGCCGTAAACCAGCTGTCATCTGGATGAAGACGAGACTGGTGAGGAAGGAAATGAATCACAGACTATCTGAGTGCAGATTTGCACATGCAGTTCACATAACGGCCACAAGAGGGAGCACTTCCCCAGTGTCTCAGAAAAAACAGACAAGCTGGAGCAACATCCTCCCCTGCCTGCTTTCTTTTCTTATTCATGGCAACATTTAGTTTTTCCTTTATATACATACTTTATTCAAGTTTCTCTCTTCATTTAACTGCACTTTGCTCAGGTAGTTGTTATTAAACAACATCAAACACACTAAAGTAAACAACAGCTCATGGATAATACATCATGTAGTAATTGTGTTTAAGGGAAATGTTGCGATAGTACTGCCAGGATCAATAACTGAAACAGAAGCAGAAGTAAAAGCTTATAATGTAAATGTAGAAAGAATGAACCAAATTACATTCTTCTAAAACATCATATTTATACTGTCAGTTAATTTTACCATAACTGTGAGGTTAAGGGGAAAATGCATACAAAAGTAAAATAGAAACAATAGATGCAAGCGGAAAAATGTTATTAGGGTGATAAATAATGCAAATAATGCAGGGTATAGAGATCACATTAAATACAAGCTCTAAAATGTTCAGATTTGATTCAGCTTTAAACAGCAGAAATAATCAGAGCAAGAAATAAATTCATGACTGTAAAATAAATAATTTGTTTGCAGAAAGAGCGGGGGCGGGATGGGGGTATGATTTAAGAGGGAAACTTCAAACAAAAATGCAGCAATGTTAAAGAGATTCAATATTAGGAGCAAAATCATGGAAGTTTATACTTGGAAATGAAAAGGTGTAAAAATCATAACTAGCAGGTGTTTTGTTAGAGCCCTGGATATGACATCATCTGTTCATTAAACCACCAACATAACACCATTTGATTTCTACTGTGACTGAAAACACTGTTCTGATGACGGAAACTTCAGGATGCTGATCTGATTCCAGATGTGTGCGCCGTTTTCAGTCCTGTCTGCTCATTTTTTTATAATTCATGTGTTCATACCACATGTCCTGGCTGTAGCTCCCCCTCATCCTGTGGATCTGTGCAATCTGATCCAGAAGGAAACGCCTCTCCTGCACAGAAACACAAACAGACCCCAGTCAGCATCCAGACATCATGTTCCAGTTCAGCCTCAGTTGTCAGATTATGAGACTAAAATTATGTAAATGAATGTATCAGAACCAGAAACTACCACACAGATCAACAGTGAATCTTTCCTCATCTGCATATCATCTCTTCATCTTGGCTTTCAGGCTTTGAAACAAACCCAACAGGAACTATTTCCATGTTTCCACTTTTCCTCATCTCCAGTTATTTCTGCTACTATTTACCTTCTATCCTCACAGACAAACTCCAACTCAGCTGCATCAGAAAGCTCTTCTTTCTTTATTCCAGCCATAGAGGACCATTATTTTCCTTCTTTTCAGACACACACAGAACTTTCTGCTCACTTATTGATCTTTGGCTGCTCCTGATTGAACATTACTGTCAATTCAAGCTCTTTGATTGGTGGAAAATTTGACAGAAAGTGGCTTCATCATCATTTCCAGGGGGGGTATTCCAAGAAGCGGGTTTTGGCTTAGCTGGCTCTGTTAACCCAGATTAAACGGTAACCCTGGGTTTTCTGTTCCAAAAAGGCTGATCTAGGAAAGTTCATCCAGAAACACAAAACCTGGTAGGGAGCAGGTTTTGTTCCAGGGTTAACTTATCAGGCTTTGCTTCGGAGAGCAGCGGCTTTCCCTGCAGTCAGACGGCATTTCTATTTGAAAAAGGTTCTGTGGATGTAGAGGCATGAATTATTCGTGCCATTCGCCTTGAAAATAACATTAGACCGCGTCCCGACGTCTGTCACATCTGGGAATGATAATGTTTCCGTGCACAGTCGCTCCTTTATGTCATGAATCTTTTGGTTCCATAAGTAAATTCCCTTGATCCCAAATGCAGGTGAATCTGATGGGCATCTCCTGGAAGATCGAGCCCCCCCCTGCATCTCCCCACCCGAAAAATTACAATCCAAAGAGACATTTTTTACCTCAACCCAGCTAGATAAATGTTGCAGAGCCGCAAATGTTCCATGTTCTTAAAAAAGAGGCAACTTATCATTTTTGATAAATATTCTGACCCACTATTAAAATTTGCAGTCATTTTAAAGGAATTCAGTTTTATTTCTTATTTTTTAGGATTAGAAAAAAAGAACAAAAAGAGGGTTGATACATTTTCTTCAATCAGAATTTCTTCAATTTGACTTAAAGTGATACCGTGTAATATTTCAACCCAATGTTAACCAAATATTATGATTCATTATATTCCAACATTATTATTAATATAAGTAACTATAGCTGATTTCTGCAGTCAGTATAGAGCACTTGACGCATGTCGTTGCTCCAAGGGGACTGCCATTCTCAAAACCACCAGCATTGTAACTTCTCAGGAGCGGGCCGTCTCTCATTGGATCATGTAACCTGGAGCGCTTTGATTAATGGCTTGATGACTTAAAAATCAGCTTTTCAAAGTGGTCTGCAACACTTTTCCAAAACACAGACTGAGACTCTTTAATTTTGAGACTGTTGTGGCGCCTGTAGGAAGTTACAGGTTTAGTGCCCATAGTGGCCAAAAGTTACACAGTATAACTTTAACAGTTGAAAAAAAAAAAGGGTTGTATAAATAAATAAAAATGTAGATGTGGGGAATAATGAGGGGAAAAGCTAATGACAAGAGAAATATATTACAGTAGCTAGTTTTAGTGTCATGTTGTGGTAATTTATTGTAGTTAGGCTATTCCATGGAAAAACTGCTAAAACATATAAATGTTAAATTTAAAAAAATATGAGTTGGCTCTTCACTTTTAGTCAAAGAACATTGTGGAAAGCTCAACTGGACCTCTGACCCAGACCCTGATCATAATCCTGGGGCGCAAACGAGTTTCAACGTGGCCTACAGCAAAACCCGCATCATGAAGGAAATGACGTTTGGCATGAAGGAAAGATTCCGGTGTTTGCCTGGTCTGAGGGTCCGTCCTAGTCCTGGTCTGAGGGTCCGTCCTAGTCCTGGTCGGAGGGTCCGTCTTGAGGGGGTGTTCAATGTACAATGCAATAATGTGCCACCGCCGTGGAGCCGGTACCCGATGATCATATATGCAGCATCATGACTTGAGGGAAAGTCACAGTGTGTGATTAAATATTTCACAACCATTTCATTTTAAATGGTTTGAAGAAAAGCAACTCCATATTTTTATAGCTACAGTGTTTTATTCATGAGGCTTCTTCAATATTAAGGATTTCCACATCTTCTGTTTCAAAACAGGTAACATCTGATAACTGAATGAAATGGGATCAAATAAAATGAAAGTAATTAATAGAATAAAGCTGACGATCATTTAACTTAAGTCAACCAGTAGCCAAGTACAGTGAGTTACAGCGTTTTGCATCCTTACACACTGACTTTACTGGCAATCCTCGGCCATGCGTCACAGCGGGCGGTGCTGGATGCAGATGTGTTGCTTTTTTTCCACCAGTATTATAATTTTCTCCTCCTCATAAGCTTTAAGAAGGACCTGTAATTTAGGGCCTGTGAACAATAGGAGGCTCAACATTTTGCCTTTTTCATCGAGATTTCGGAGCTCCATTGGTGATGCCTCTCTTTCTCCTGGCTTAACCAAGCCGGCTTGTGAAAGCTGATTCATAGCTGGAGTTGTGGAACCGACAGATAAGTTTTCAGACGATTTAGCAACCAGAGCTCAGGCTTTGTTGCAGCATTTGTTAAGCCTTCTTCCTGGAATACCCCCAGGTCTAAATAGAGGTCTCTTAACAACATTGTACTGATGGTGATCTTTTTATGATGAAAATGTGATTTAAAAAAAATTTTAAAAAGGAATTATCATGGATCATTGTGGGTTCACCATATAATCTATTATAAACAAAACATTTTGCAACTGGAGTGGAAAACATCTGTAGATCACCTAAAGGAGGGGTGGCAAGGTTCAGTCCTCAGGAGCCACAATCCTGCAACTTTAAGATGCATCTAGGGATGCAACGAAATGAAAATTTCATATCACGGTTATTGTGACCAAAGTGATCCCGGTTGTCATTATAATCACGTTATTACTGAAATACCCCACCAGCATCTGCAAAAATACCCAAAATGGGTGTAGGTGTTTACTTTGTCCTTTTTATGGGGGGAAATCTCCAGAGTATACTGTCCATGTCCATGTGGGTGCATTTGTTGCTTTCCACCATGTTGTCACACGTTTTCATAGATTAAATGATGCAAACTGGGACTGCTGCTGCTTTTCCAGGCAATGAGAAACACAACAGTGAGTTTTTCAAAGTGCAGCAATCAGTCACGGTTTTAACGATAACTAAAATTTGAAACAGTATTACTAATCGTTGGGAATTTTATCACGGTTAATCATTTTATCAATTATCGTTACATCCCTACTGTAAATGCATCCCTTCTCCAACAGACCTGAGTTAAATAAATGTCTCGTCATCAGGCCTCTGCAGAGCTGAATGACATGCACATGTGCGAATGGGCTCAACTCCACTACTTCCTGAACTTAAAATGGCTCCTTCGTTTCCTGCCTTTCATTACTGGACAAACCGATTAATCCAGGTGTGTCTGGCATTGTCGTCATGGTTACTGAGATCAGCAATTGGGGGCACCCTTGGCTGCAGGATGAGTGTAATATGACTGAGTGAGGAGGATCCGAATAATGTGGGCAGCAAAGTTCTGAACCAGGTGCAGTTTATGGTTGAACTGGTCAGAGACGGTAGTTACAGTTGATGGAGAGTAGGGCTGGGAAAAAATATCGATACACTGAAATATCGCAATATTTTCATACACAGATTTCATATTGATATTTAAAAATGCAATACTGATCTAGTAATGCGGTATCAATCTATTTGACCAACGAAATCTCACAAGATTTCATTGGTCAAATAGACACCACATTTTTAAATAGCAATATGATATCAGCAGATGAAAATATTGCGATACTTCAGTGTATTGATATTTTCCCCAGCCCTAGTGGACAGGTAGAGCTGGGTGCCATCCAAACAGCCATGAAGCTAAATGTCATATTTATGGACAATATCGCTGAGACAGAGGACGTCGCTAAGAATGAACAATAAAAGTCCAAGCATAGAACCTTGGGGCACACCAGAAAAAAGGGAGGATGACTGGAATGTAAATTATTTGAGTTGGACCATCTGAGTGGGTCCAAAAAACTTATGACTGATATCTTTCCAGGAGTTTGTTAGATTATCCAATGGCAGCTAATCTGCTGATTCAGAGCATCTACAAAACTAACATGTCTGCCGATCAGAACTGATGCTACCACTGATACTTCCAGCAGTACTCTGTGTTGTAAGTGACTGTTAATCAGGTAGCCTGATGATCATCGTATTCTCTACCTGAGGCCACATGGGGTGTGAGTAGTGCAGGTCATCTTGCAGACGTTGCTCCGCCCACTGCTGCCACAGGCGGAGCTTTCTCCTCGAACGCAGGATGTCCTGCACCTCCCTCAACACCTCCTCCAGTGTAATCAGGAGAGCCAGAACCACCAGAAGGACACGCCACCAGTCCTGAGACAGAGATACAGACAGGTAAGACACATGATGACACAGATGAGACAAAGGTACACAGAGAAAGCCAGGACACTAGCAGGTGTCATGCTGATATGCAGAGACAGGTGAGACAGACAGGTAAGACACACAGAAACACCTGAGGAAGGACGTAGCGATCATGTGAGTCTTGGTAGACAGAAGCAGAAATGGCAACGGTTGTCCAGGAAACGTTGAACAGGAAGTTGAGGATCAGAAGGAGCCACGCCCCCAACCTATCAGAGGCAAAGATGGACAGACGGTCACAGAAGCACAGCAGTGATGATGTCAAGCAAATCTAACCAATCAGATTACAGAAAATTTACCTTCCATAGAGTTTCCATTTGACTTGAATCAGTTTTAGCAAGACCGGATTCATTATGAGGTCCAATTTCCCCTCCCGAACAACAACCTGCAACTGCAACAGAACACCTTGATGTCTGATGTAATCTGTAATCTGACCTCTGTAATCTGTAATTAACAGTCTTCCCTGTGTATCTGTAATATTTCCTCTGTAATATGTCCTCTAATCTATAATCTTTTATTATAATTTTTCCGTTGTAATCTGCTCTCTGTAAACTTTCATCAGTAATTTATAATCTATAATATTTCTTGTGTAATCTGTAACCTGACCTGTGTTATGTGTAGTCTGTCTCCTGTAATCTATAATTTCTCCTCTGTAATCTTCTGTCTGTTATCTGTAATCTATCCTCTATGGTCTCTTCTCTGTAATCTATAATCTTTCCTCTCTCCTCCATAATCTAATATATGTCATCTGTAATCTTTATTACATAATCCTTCCTGTGTCATCCATAATCTGACCTCTGTTATCTATAACTGATCCTCTATAA
Source organism: Atherinomorus stipes (assembly GCA_023101725.1). Lineage (NCBI taxonomy): Eukaryota > Metazoa > Chordata > Actinopteri > Atheriniformes > Atherinidae > Atherinomorus > Atherinomorus stipes. The sequence goes on along the minus strand of JALJCO010003296.1, from coordinate 22,048 downwards.
TCTGTAATATTTCCTCTATAAATTACAGAGGGCAGATTACAATCTATAATTTTCCAGTGTAGTCTGTAACCTGAACCTGAATCTGTAATCTTACCTCTGTTATCTGCAATCTCTCCTCGGTAATCTATCTGTCCTGTGTAATCTGTAATCTTTCATACATAATTCTCCCTGTGTAATCTGTAATCTGACCGACATCATCTGTAATCGGTTTTCTGTAATCTGCCTTTAAAATTCTATCCTCTGTAATCAATAATAATCTTTAATATGAACTGTGTTGTTATCTGTAATCTGTCTTCTGTAATCTCTCCTCTGTAATCTTTAAACTTCTCTCTGTTTTCTGTAATCTATAAACTGTTTTCTGTAATCTGTAATCTCTTCACTATAATCTGTAACCTTCCCTTTGTTTTCTGTAATCTGTCTTCTGTAATCTGTCATCTCTCCTCTGTAATCTGTAACCTTCCCTTTGTTTTCTATAATTTGTAATCTGTTTTCTGTAATCTCTCAACTCTCCTCTGAAATCGATAATCTTCCCTCTGTTTTCGATAATCTGTCTCCTGTAATCTGTAATCTTTCCTCTGTAATCTGTAACCTTCCCTCTGTTTTCTGTCATTTGTAATTTGTCTTCTGTAATCTGTAATCTCTCCTCTGTAATCTGTAACCTTCCCCCGCTTTCTGTAATCTGTCTTCTGTAATTTCTTCACTGTAATCTGTAAGCCTCCCTCTGTTATCTGCAATCTGTCTTCAGTAATCTGTAATCTCTCCTCTGCAATCTGTAACCTTCCCTCTGTTTTCTGTAATCAGTAATCTTTCCTCTGTTTTCAGTAATTTGTAATGTCTTCTGTAATCTGTAATCTCTCCTCTGTTTTCTGCAATTTGTAATCTGTCTTTTGTAATCTGTAATCTTTCCTCTGTTTTCTGTAATTTGTAATCTTTCTTCTATAATCTGTAATATCTCCTCTGTAATCTGTAACCTTCCCTTTTTTCTATAATCTGCCTCTGTAATCTGTAATCTCTCCTCTGTAATCTGTAATTTCTCCTCTGTAATCTGTAACCTTCCCTCTGTTTTCTGTAATCAGTAATCTTTCCTCTGTTTTCAGTAATTTGTAATGTCTTCTGTAATCTGTAACCTTCTCTCTGTTTTGTGTAATTTGTAATCTTTCTTCTGTAATCTGTAATATCTCCTCTGTAATCTGTAACCTTCCCTTTTTTCTGTAATCTGCCTCTGTAATCTGTAATCTCTCCTCTGTAATCTGTAATTTCTCCTCTGTAATTTGTAACCTTCCCTCCGTTTTGTGTAATTTGTAATCTGTCTTCTGTAATCTGTAATTTCTCCTCTGTAATCTGTAACCTTCCCTCTGTTTTCTGTCATTTCTAATTTGTCTTCTGTAATCTGTAATATCTCCTCTGTAATCTGTAACCTTTCCTTTTTTCTATAATCTGCCTCTGTAATCTGTAATTTCTCCTCTGTAATCTGTAACCTTCTCTCTGTTTTGTGTAATTTGTAATCTGTCTTCTGTAATCTGTAATTTCTCCTCTGTAATCTGTAACCTTCCCTCTGTTTTCTGTCATTTCTAATTTGTCTTCTGTAATCCGTAATCTCTCCTCTGTAATCTGTAATTTCTCCTCTGTAATTTGTAACCTTCCCTCTGTTTTGTGTAATTTGTAATCTGTCTTCTGTAATCTGTAATCTCTCCTCTGTAATCTGTAACCTTCCCTCTGTTTCCTGTAATCTGTAACACAGTTTAAACTTACTGGAGATGTGGGCTCCACTGCTCCTACAACACAAGGACAGACCGTGAGGACAGCAGCGTGGTACCCAGCAGCAGTCTGCGGTGAAGCTGCACCTGAGCTGCTGCAGCTGAGTTACCTTGCAGGTGATCTTCAGGTGAGTGTGGATCTGGTTCCAGCAGGTTCAGGTAGAAATACTGCTGCCTGGTCATCCTGTCTGTCACCTGGAACTGACTCAGAGCGAGCTGGGCCTGAGAACAACACACAACCACGTTACCATAACAATAAATCTGGACCAATTACAGCACTGCTATCTGTCAGTAGGTGGCGCTCTTTTACCACAGGACTCATCTGACCAATCAGTGCAGTTATACACAGCTGTCCGTCAAGGTCCTTCACTCCTGCCTCTGCCCCGTGCTCCAGCAGGATGCGAGCTGCTTCACTGCGCTCTGAAAGCACAGTGATGTCAGTGATGATGTCACTGATGATGACAGTAGCAACATGCTGCATTCAGTGCGCTTCAAAAGTAAGAAGTTGCAGCTTTTTTTCCCCCAAAGTCTGTAAAAAAAGAAAAAGCGTCAAAACAAACATGTCAGCCATATTTGTTTGTTGTTTCAAACTTTATGATAAATCCACAGTAAACCAGTTGAAGTTTTGTGGTGTAAGTGGTGATGATGTCAGCAGTACTCATGTTTGCAGCGAGCTGCAGTGGTGTCCGCTGTTTGTAGTCGGTGCAGCTGATGGAGGCTCCAGCCTGCAGCAGCAGCCTGATGGAGCCCACAGCGTCGTTCTTGGCAGCATAGTGAAGGGGGGTCTGCCGGTCCTGATGGGTGCGAGCACCCGGATCAGCTGACAGACACAAAAACACCTGAGCCTCCTCACATCCAACACAGAGGTCTGCCCCCAGTTTTTCTCTGTGGTCAAACATACCCACCTTTACGGTCCAGCAGGAACTGGACCATGTCCTCGTAGTCCAGCGCCGAGGCCACATGCAGTGCCGTGACTCCAAAATCATCTGAGCGCAGGAGGTCCGAGCCCCTGTCCAGAAAGAACCGCATGACATCCACGCTCCATGCCCGAGATATCTGCACGCACACACACGAACAAACAAGCATCTGTTTCTGTCAGAGTTCACCAACACGCAAAACTTCAGAGTTTTGATCTAGTTTGGATGTACAGACAAACACAGTGGAAGACGATCCCCCATCAGCTCTGATGTGACATCAGAATCATGGAAACTGTGGTCACCTCATGCAGGACGGTTTGTCCATATCTGTCTGAGCTGTTCGGATCGGCTCCGTCTGAGATCACCTCGTCCAGGAACTGAAGATCCACCTGAACCACACGTTCACACCGACAGAGTTACAGGTCAAACCCTGGAAAAGCCCGTACCCCCGCATCCACAACAGATCCTGATCATTTCATTCTCCAATCATCTAAACCAAGGATCACAAAATTCAGACCTCTTGGGTCAGTGTCCGGAAGGTTTTCACCGTGTCGTTGTGCAGAACTTTATAGGCTGTTGGATCCATGTAATCGGGTATACAGTCCCCTTCTCTGGTCTGACTGAAGGTAAGTTATACAATACTCCCATGGATCTACCTGAAAGATTGCATGATAGGTGCTATCCGAAGAGAATGAGACGGCCATTTGCCCCTCTCTCTGGGTGTGTGCCCCTTGAAAATTTATATCGGGGGAGGGAGGGTGAGTAAAAGCTCCACTGAGTTCCAAGCAGTCTTCTTTCGTGCTGTGAAGTCTTGGGCTTCGCACTGAGGTGGACACGAGCACAGTGCGACTGAGAGTATGAAAAATCTGAATTTGAGCATATCTCCACGAGAAAACGTTAAATCAGAAAATAAGATTCTGCTTCACGGGGCTGATCCGGAGCCACACACGAACACTTGCAAACTCATTTGGAACATTAGCTAAGCTTCACGGTTGGGATTTTAAAAATCAGAGGTCAAAAGGACAATTATTGCCACTGCTTTTTCAGACCTCATCGCTCTTGATTAAAAAAAATAAAGAGAAACCACCTGATTTTCTTCATTTCTGATGTTTGAGCGTTTTTATTTTTCACCCCAAGTTCAAAACACAAAGGCATGTTAGAATAAAAACCTCACATAAGTCATAAAAGCACAAAACTATGGAAGCCCATTTCCGCCACTCTGATGAAAAAAAATAACATGCTGTATCTCATAGTTATGACTTAGCTATCTCATTATTATGAGATACTATCTCATAATAATGAGATAGCTAAGTCATAACTATGAGATACAGCATGTTATTTTTTTTCATCAGAGTGGCGGAAATGGGCTTCCATACAAAACAGCATAGTGAGATGATGGAAAATGTTTCTAAAGCAAACAGAATAAAGATTTGAAAGATGCTATCATCACTAAAGATTTGAACTGGAGGCAAAGTCAGGTACATCTTACACTTTTATTTTATCATCTGCTGCCCACAAAGTTAAAACTACTTTTATCTGAAAAATCTGAATTTGATCATAACTCAGCAAGAGAACATTAAAGGAATATTACACCCATGGAAAGATGTGGGTTCATTATCTACTCACCCTCATGCCGAGCAAGACTCTGGATCACTTTAATATCTCAAATGCAGCCGGAGATCAGGAGGCTTTTTGTTTTTCCCCAACTTTTGTGTAATGGAGTTCATTGGTGCTCAACACAAAAAGGTCCATAAAAGTCCACAAAAACTTGTCAATATTCCTCCATACTGCTCGTACACTGTAATCCAAATGTCCTGAGTGGGTAGCGTCCAGAATTTACTCGAAAATACATCTAGTATATTTTTATAGCCTAAACAGAACTACATCACATTTCCTATTTGCGCGTTCGTGCGAGATCACGACACTATGGAAGCTGTGGCAGACGAGATTGCCCATTTTTTCTTTCTTTCTTTGTCTGCAGCTCCGGCGCTCTTAGCATAATGTAAACAGCAAATTTCTTCTTCTACGCTTCCATTATCGGCAGAGTAGGAGCGGCTTCCTCAGTGTCGTGAACTTGCATGCATGCACGTCCTGGAAGTAAGATGTTCCATTGTTTAGGCCAGTGATTCCCAACACTGGTCCTCAAGGTACACTATCCTGAAGACTTTCCAGTTTGCCCTGCTAAGACACAGCTGATTCAAAATAAATGGATCTCTGATGAGCTCTGCACCAGTCTGCTACTGACCCATTAATTTGAGTCAGCTGTGTTTCAACAGGGCAACATGGAATGTCTTCAAGATAGTGTGCCTTGAGGACCAGGGTTGGGAGTCACTGGTTTAGGCTATAAAAATATCGTAAATGATGTTGTTTGTAGTAAATTATGGACGCTACCCACTCAGGACACTTGGATTACATTGGATAAGCAGTATGGAGGAATATTGACAAGTTTTTGTGGACTTTTTATGGACCTTTTTGTGTTGAGCGCCAGTGAACTCCATTATATGAAAGTTGGGGGAAAATGAAAAGCCTCCCGATCTCCGGCTGCATTTGAAATATAAAAAAGTGCTCCAAAGTTTTGCTCAGCATGAAGGTGAGTAGAAAATGAACGCACATCATTCTGTGGGTGTACTGTTCCTTTAATATGTAACAAAAGCTTCTGTGTGAAGGAGATTAACAGGCGGGGCAGCGACATGTGGCTTTCCTGATTTGAAACAATTTTCAGAGAGCCTGTTTATACCCCCCCCCCCCCCCCCCTCCCTGATACAGGTGTGCTGAAGCAAGGAAATGTTGAAAACCTTCCAGACGCTGGCTCAAGAGGTCCAGATTTGCTGATCCCTCATCTTTTTCTTTTTTTTTCCTTTTTTCTTTTATCTTTATACAGTAAGATTTCCCAGTCCCGGTCAATCTTACCTGGTCCTAGACCCAGTCTATCTTACCCTGTCTGAGTCCCGGTCTGTCTTCCCTGGTCTGAGTCCCGGTCAATCTTACCTGGTCCGCGTCCCGGTCAATCTTACCTGGTCCGCGTCCCGGTCTGTCTTACCTGGTCCGTGTCCCGGTCTGTCTTACCTGGTCCGAGTCCCGGTCTGTCTTACCTGGTCCGTGTCCCGGTCTGTCTTACCTGGTCCGCGTCCCGGTCTGTCTTACCTGGTCTGTGTCCCGGTCTGTCTTACCTGGTCCGCGTCCCGGTCTGTCTTACCTGGTCCGCGTCCCGGTCTGTCTTACCTGGTTTGCGTCCCGGTCTGTCTTCCCTGGTCTGCGCCCCGGTCTGTCTTACCTGGTCCGCGTCCCGGTCTGTCTTACCTGGTCCACGTCCCAGTCTGTCTTACCTGGTCTTAGTCCCGGTCTGTCTTACCTGGTCTTAGTCCCGGTCTGTCTTACCTGGTCCGCGTCCCAGTCTGTCTTACCTGGTCTTAGTCCCGGTCTGTCTTACCTGGTCTTAGTCCCGGTCTGTCTTACCTGGTCTGTGTCCCGGTCTGTCTTACCTGGTCCGCGTCCCGGTCTGTCTTACCTGGTCTGCGTCCCGGTCTGTCTTACCTGGTCCGCGTCCCGGTCTGTCTTACCTGGTCTGCGTCCTCGTTGGCTGCAGCCAGCTGTCTGAAGTGGTCCAGAAGTTTTTTATTCAGATTCTGATGTTTGTTTATGGTGTCAGTTTCATCACCTTCATCATCCTCAGCCAGACCTTTGTACTTCAGCTCCAGCTGAACTCCTGAAAACCAGCAAATGACTTAAAGGACGAATAAATCCAGACTTCGGAGTGGACCGTCAAAACCACCTGAACTCACCGGCCACTTTTCTTCTTCTCTGCTTCCTGCGGCCTCTGGAGTACGACGCCCACCGAGCTGCAGTCTTTACAGCTGAGGACACAGATGACCTGGACTTTGTAGGACTCTCCACCACCTGAGGACACACAGAGACCAGAACATGAGGACATAATGTGACCTGAAGACACGCAGACACAAGAAGAAACCGCAGTAACAAATGAAGTCAGCAGATGTTTTTGGGTCCACTGATGAGTTTTTGTGTAATTTTAGTTTAGAAAATGGACGTCGGGTTTGTTTGTTTTAACTTACTGGAAGCAGCAGAGGGGTGGAGCTTCTGTCTTTCAGTCTTTATAAATCTCTTTTTGATTGATTAATTAATAATTAATGATTAATTCCATGTCTTTCCATCCATCCATCAAGCGCTTTAAAACCAGCACAGCTGAAAGTGCTGCACATCTACGGCAATTAGAATAAAAGAAGAAATGCATAAAAACAACATATTTATTAGATTTTTTTTGTTCTAAGTATTAAAAATACAAATAAAGCAACCGTCCATCCATCATCTATAACCATGTCATCTGGTTAAGGACTATAGGGGCGGAGCCTATCTCGGCAGTCAGTGATGGTAGACGGGTCGTCAGTCTGTCTCAGGAGTGAACTGAACTCCTTGTCCAGTGTGGACATTCATGGATGGTGTGATGAACCGATGCAGGAGCAGGAAGGACAGAAACCTGTTTTTATACTGAGACTATTATGATGGCGTCCGTTAGGCTCCGCCCTCCTGGACAAGCCGTCAGACTCACCTGTGTTTTGCTGCTTTCCGTCATCTCCAGCTCTAGTCCAGGATTCAGAAAACCTGTCCCGCTGGCCCGGATCCCTTTTTTCATCCTGTTCTTCTGAGCCTCCGTCCACCAGGACAGAGGTTCACGGGTGCTGGACCTTCCGGACCTCCTGAAACCTGCAGAACTCTGCTAGAACTCCAAAAACTGCACCCATGAAACTCACATGACAGCTGTCGGAGCTCTCTGACTGTCCGGGTTGGATCCCCTGACTAAAGTCCAACCTGGAGGACTATCTAATAACACTGAACAGGATCTACCTCGTTCAGAACCTCGTGGTTCTAAAGAGCTGAGCTGGTCTAGATCTGTGCTGCTTCAGTGAGTCAGTAAAAACAAACCGGTGAAACCAGCTGATGTGTATCTGCCTGCTGACAGCTCAAAGGTTTACGATGCGTCTTATCAGTGGGCGGAGGTGGGATGGTCCAGGTCCAGGTTCAGGGTCTGGCTTTGGTTTGTTGACAGAAAGAACCACACAGGAGGACTCTGAATGAAAGACATTTATTACCAGGACTCAGTTTCTGCTTGTCACAGAACAGGAAGCATCAGAAACTGTCAATTCTATATACTGTACATCACGAGCTGGTCGTCATCAGACACGTCGGTGCTTCTCAGTTCAGGTGGATGGCAACTTTGAGTTCAAAGAGCCTTCAGGTTGAGGTCGTCCATGCTTCACTCATAAATTATATTTACATGTGCAAAACGTCTTTTTAAAGATCAATTTGAATTTCATTTTCTTGTGATTATGTCTGTCCACATGATTACTTCTGCGACGCGTTGCCCAGGTGATCGTGTCCTCCAGGTCTGTTTATCCGAACCAGTGGTTTCCCATACACTCTCTGTTCCAGGGGACCCTGCAGAGCCAACACCACTCTGCTTTGCAGAGTGAACACTGCATGTGCATACACCCGCCTGCAGGGGGAGACAGCAGCACGTGTTACATCACAGCCTCTGGACGAGTGTGTGGAGCTCAGAGGCGATGCTCACCGTTTCTCTCCACTGGAACTGAACACTGAGGGCAGCGTTTGGTCGACTCCTGGATGAGGAGCAGCGAAGCCTGATCCCACCTCCCCCGCAGAGACGCCTCCTCGCCCACGACAAAGCCCTGAGGATGAAGACAACAGTAAACCAGTAAACCAGGACAGTTTTCAGTTTGACATGTCAGAGGTGGGTCCAGCCGCAAGGGTGGAGGTAGAGGGGGGGCCAGGGCCAGGGCCACCCCAGCTTGTCACTGAATCACAGACATTAAAGTGCATCTTTCATGTTCTTTATAACGGCGGAAAATAATTCCCTGAAATAAGGCAGTAACTGATTTTTCTCTTGGATTTACAAAAATTAGGAAGTGTCTCTTAAAAGGGAGGGGGGGGGGGGAACTCTCCTTCACAAAACCCACGTAATTTTGGAATCAAGTGACGCCTGATGTAAGAGTGGGTGAATTTGGGTGAATTCCACAGCTGACCAATGCTAAACAATAACTGATAAATGCACTGCAAAAACTCAAATCTACCAAGTATATTTTTCTAACTTCTAGTCAAAATATCTCGCATACTCAAAATAAGAAGCACTTACAGGAAACTTTTTTTTTTCAACCAGGACCTTATTTCTAGGAGTTTATATGTGCATTTACTCATCGGTAAAATTTCTGCATCACTTTAACTCCTTTGAACATATTACGTTGAGTTGCCCTTTGGTGTACATCCGGTGTAAAGGCGGAGACAGGGCAGTCACTATAAAAGACATTATCTGCAGCAAAACTCCTTGATTTCTCTAATACTTGAAGTAGAATGAATGAACGAATGAGTACTATTGTCCTGTAAGTTCAGAGTGTCGCAAATTGTGTTTTTGTTGTTGTCTGGGTAGCGAGCTGCTCTTCTCAGCTGTACTACGGAAGCGTGCATCGTGAATGCGTGGCCCAAAAAGTGTGTAGAACACCACTGATAACTAACAAAGCAAATCTGGACTCACAGCAAAAACCGTTTGTTCGTTCATTCTACTAAAGTACTGGTGAAAATCAAGGGGTTTTGTGGCAGATAATGTCTCATAAATATTTGTACATTTTTGCATTGGCAATGTTCAATGTGGACCTTATACACTGCAAGGGCTTCTACATATGTTTACAATGAAAGTTGTCCTTTAAAATTACTACAGAATCTGACATACCAACCGTTCTTAGTCTTCCTACCATTGTGTACTGTGGACAATGGTCCACAATGCACAATGCCCCCCCCCCCCCCCCTCCTATCACAGAGTTAAGCCCTCCAAAGCTCAGTTTGTTTCTGAAGCTCTCTGTTTTTGACATATTTTGAGATTTATGGTTGATTCTTGGCAAAGACAATTGGTCCAAACATGGAACCCTGTGGGACTCCATGTCTGACTATTTTGAGGCACACAAAAAAGTATGTGATGATGAAGCACACAGAGCAATTAAAAAAACGTGTAGTAAAACTTTGCATTGGACGCTATGACTCACCTGTGAGGCTTCTTCTGAGGGTGGGGTCGGCGCTGCCTCACATGCACCCTCATGGTAGGCGCTCCTGCAGTCCCTGCAGAAAACGAAGCCACAGCCCAGCAGCCGGTCACACTCCACCATCCTGCTGTCATCTGGTGGGACAAGCCCCGCCCCACAGCCAGGAGATGGACACATTAGTCCCCCAATGGTCAACAGACACTCCTCTGCCCCATACTGTTGGTAACGCTCATACTAAGAGAGGAAGACAGAAAAGAGAGGGGGATTATGGGTAATCTGTGTAGTTCTGAACAAACAGATTAAAACTGTAAACTGAAGTCACCTGATCGTCTCCCAGAACCCTGAAGTGATGCAACTCTTTGATCAGAGAGTCGTCGCAGCCGGCTGCAAACAAGAACACACACACACACACGTCATTATACACACACTCATTACACACAAATGATTACACAGTCGTCCTCAAAATTATTCACACCCTCCAGTTAAACAAAAGGCTAAATTCACAATATTAATTCAAACAACAGGAAACTAAAGAAACTAATAATAAATAAAAAAATTTTTACAAAATTATAATTTAGTGAAATAAATTATAGTTTTTGAGTTGTGGTTGGAAATAATAATATGAAAAACTAATAAGAAGAATAACCTAAACTGTCCCAGACACATTAGAGCACCTTTCCCATTAACAGTGGACCAACATACCTGTCTACAGGTGTAGAAGTCTTTTTGAACATTACAGAAAACACCTGATTGCAGTGATTGTCTCAAAGTGTTGCTCAACAAAATTTTAGCTTCGGAGCCCCATCATGTTTGTTGACTTGTTTTATTTTTTGTGAGTTTGTTTCTAATATTTTTTTCAAGCCACAATTCAAAATCAATGTCATAATTTTCATGGAATTTTTATCTATAATAACTTTTGTCAATTTCAACTTATTTTGCTCACGGCTGATTTTTTTCCTTCCTTGATTGGAGGGTATGAATAATTTTGAAAACAACTTTGTACAAATACAGTACATCACCACCACACACACACACACACACATACACACACACACATATACATAGCTCATACACTTGATTGCATGATTACATAACCACAATTGAAGTTCAAACATTTATTTTCAGATGTTATGTTTAAAACAGTTTATGTTCCAACGTTGCGATATTCAAACAATGTTATGTAAAAATATGTTGTGTAAAAAAAAACATAAAATTTAAACATTATGACGTTCAGAGATGACGGTTAAAGTGGAAATGAAACAGTCTTATCAATAATTATATACCAAACGTGAAAAATATCAGCATGTAAAAGAAAAATGTAGCCAAGTCTTATGTTTCAGGACAAGAGCGCCGCCATGTTGCAGTTCTCTAAGCTCTGACGTCACCAGGTTGGTTTGCGCTCTCACTCTGCATTAAATCAATAAGAATCACCAGCTACGCTGCACTATAATTAACGAGTATAATTAACGTCCGGCGTTTTTTTGTTTCAAACATGAAATTTAAACGTTGCTTAATTCAAATATTGCAAATTCGAAACATCAAAGTATAAAAGTTGTGAAGTTTAAACGTGGTTAAACATTGTGATGTCAACACAATCTGAAGTTCATCATGTTCAACCATTGTGACGTAATAAGACACTCAGGTGACGTCACAGCTTATTGTAATATTTTACTCCTGAAAAAACATCACGGTGACATGAACTTGCGAAACGTGATGTGCACACTTCTCATCTTCAGACCTTGCTGCACACCACTTGCATGATGACATCATCAGGAAAGGACAGTCAGTCTGTAAGTGAACACAAGTCTCCGCTTGTTCCAGTGCGACACGTGTCCTCTCACCTGCACACGGCAGCGAGTACCCGACCACGGCGTGATGAACAAACTGCCGCTCATTCAGGCGTGTCTGGCAGTAACGGCGGAAACAGTCCAGACAGATCACATGACGCTCTGAACACTGGAAGACCAGGACCACGTCCCTGAAAATGGGGGACAGGACACCTCGTTACACCAGACTGTGATGTCATCATCTTCTTTATGTGCATGTGTGTGTGTGTGTGTGTTACATGATGTCCGTGCAGGCGATACAGGGCACGTCTCTGCTGTTGGTCATAATGAGGTCGAGAGCCACGGAGACGTCATCATCTGATGTTGGATGAGACGCACACTTCATGTAGAACTCCTGCACACACACACACACACACACACACCAGCTTTCATTACATCACAGTCATGTGTCACATGCAGAAATTTCTCTGACATCAAAACTCTCAATGATTTTTATAGTAATCAATTACTATATATTATTCTGACTATTGATAAAAATAACCTGATCAATGATTTAAAAAACCACAAAAAACACCAGAAACCAGCAAGCTGCTCCTGGAGTCTGCAGTGATGTCATGACTTTCCTCTGATTGGTTACTTAACACCCACGCTAGAATCTGTCCACTTACCGCTTCGTTGCCATGACAACCATCAGATTGACAAATGCCATGGATACGTCCAGGCTGAAGGACGTCGTCCCAGCAGGACGGACCCTGAAAGACACAAAGACACCACTGCTGGTACACTACTCCAACACTGAAGTACACTCAAAGTACGCATGAAGTACACAGGAGGTAAACATAAAGTTAACTTCATGTGTTTATGTAAAGAAAACACGACACATACCAAAAATGAAGTATGCATTAAGTACACATAAAGTAAACATGAAGAAAGAAGTAATTATAAGGTATGAATAAAGCACACATTAAGTATAGTTGGAGTACACATGAACTAAGCGTGGAGTACACACATGGGGTACTCAAGGAACAAAAATGAAGAAAGCATACATATGATGGAAATATAGAGTAGAACTGAGGTACACATGAAGTAAAAATTAAGTATTCATAGAGTAAACATAAAGAAAACATGACACGTTAAGTAAACACATGTTGTACACATAAGATGACGAAAACATATACATGAAGTACATATTATGTAAACACAAAGTAAAAATTAAACAAAATTTAATAAAAAAAAAAAAAAAAAGTGCCCATGAAGTACTTATGAAGTAAGCTTGGAATACGCATGAAGTAAACATTAAGTATACATTAAGTATACATGAAAAAATAATGTACACATGAAAAAAATAAAAAATACAATATAGAAAGTAGATGTGGAGTCCTGGAGTACAAATAAAGTAAACGGGAAATGCACATGAAGTATACATGAAAAACACAAAGTAAAACTTAACTACACAAAGTAAAAAAAAAAGCCTGAAATAAACATAAATTAAACATAAAGTACACATGGAGTACTTCTCTTACCCTGCTGAGCGTCAACGTTGTCTGTTTGCAGCTTCGACAACGAACTCGTAGTTTTCCAGGCTGGATCGACCCACAACTCTTACAGTACACAAAGAAAGTACTGCGGGTACGCACACCTGTACACAAAGACCACAGAATACATTACGCGCACTGACATACTGCAGGTACACACAGTACACTTCAGTTTAATGTCCTGCTCCAAACCCAGATCCAGTCCTCATGTCTTTGTCTCTGACCTCATTATAATCTTCTGAAATGGTCTTCAGTAGTTCTCCATCTTTATGAGGAGCTTTCAAAGTTTTGTTTTTTAGTTTTTTGTTTTGTTTTTGACAGTTTTTACTTTTCCCCTCATTTTCAGTCCAGTTCCAGGACTGGAACAGTTTTCGTCCAGATCCAGTCTGGATCTTAGGCTTTTTGCTACCAGCAGCCTGTCACAGAACCAGTTTAAGCTGGATCTTTAGGTTCTATTTTTTTTTAGCAGCAACTTGTAACAGAACCAGTTTAAACTGGATCTTTAGGCTCTTTTTTAGCAGCAAATTGTAACAGAACCAGTTTAAACTGGATCTTTAGGCTCTTTTTTAGCAGCAACTTGTAACAGAACCAGTTCAAACTGGATCTTTAGGCGCTTTGTTAGCAGCAACTTGTAACAGAACCAGTTTAAACTGGATCTTTAGGCTCTTTTTTAGCAGCAACTTGTAACAGAACCAGTTTAAACTGGATCTTTAGGCTCTTTTTTAGCAGCAACTTGTAACAGAACCAGTTTAAACTGGATCTTTAGGCTCTTTTTTAGCAGCAAATTGTAACAGAACCAGTTTAAACTGGATCTTTAGGCTCTTTTTTTCAGCAGCAACTTGTAACAGAACCAGTTCAAACTGGATCTTTAGGCGCTTTGTTAGCAGCAACTTGTAACAGAACCAGTTTAAACTGGATCTTTAGGCTCTTTTTTTAGCAGCAACTTGTAACAGAACCAGTTTAAACTGGATCTTTAGGCTCTTTTTTAGCAGCAACTTGTAACAACCAGTTTAAACTGGATCTTTAGGCTCTTTTTTTGCAGCAACTTGTAACAGAACCAGTTTAAACTGGATCTTTAGGCTCTTTTTTTAGCAGCAACTTGTAACAGAACCAGTTTAAACTGGATATTTAGGCTCTTTGTTACCAGCAATTTGTAACAGAACCAGAGTAAAACTGGATCTTTAGGCTCTTTATTACCAGCAGCCTGCCACAGAACCAGTTTAAACTGGGTCTTTAAGTTCTTTGATACCAGCAACTTGTCACAAAGAACCAGTTTAAACACATCATTTGTTCCAATTTCTTTAGTGAAAATCAGTTAAGATCTGACAGAAACGAGGTGAAACACTGACCATTCACAGCAGCAGCCACCTCCTCTACTTCTCCTTCGTTGTTATCCAGGATCACGGCAAGTCCAGAGGAGGTGGCGAGGAGGCGAGAGGAGCTGAGGTCCAGCCTGGTCAGACTGTCCTCCTCCTCCTCTCTGCCTCGAGCCAGACGCTCCTGCAGAAGGAGGAGATGGGAGGACCCTGAAGGAGGGAGGACGACATGAACGGTGCTCTGCTCCGGGAGGTCGCAGCCCTAAGAGAAGGAGGAGGAGGAGGAGGAGTGAGAGGAGAACAGAAACGTGAGGTGAGTTTTACCTGTGAGGAGCTCACCTGCAGAGAGGAGGAGTTCTGCAGCTCCCTCCCAGCAAACAGAACCCGGAGCTGCTCCGGACGGACTCCCTGCTGACACCCCACCACCTCCTTCAGTTCAGCCACACTCGCCTCCTCCTGCAGCTCCACGGCTACACCGGGGCCCAGGTTGTACCGCACAAACACTGAGGACACACAGGTGAGGTACTTCAGGTGTGTGTTAGGCAGCTGATCATATTTGACATCATCTGACTGATTGATCTGTGATCGTGATGTTTTTTGGGTTGCAGCAATTTTATTCATCTAATTTTCACATGAACAGAATGTGGGATTCAAACAGGAGACAAACGAAAACAGTAAACTGGCTCTGACGTGAAACCTGAAACACACAAACTGGACTTCTGGCTGGGTTCAGTCGGCTGTCAGGTTATGTCCTGTCAACTTTTCTAGTCTTGAAAGGGGAAAGGACTTTGTTTTAGACCAGCCCAACCTTACCGAGACAGATTGAAATGATCAGAATAACTGATCAATAATTAATTGATCACACTGACTGTCAAGTCTCTCTCTCAGATCAGTTTGGATCCGACAAACAGAAACAACAGGTGTTCTACTGTTTGCCATACTCATCGGAATGGCATGTCTTTAATTGATGCGCATGCCTAGTACAGAAAACTACAAATGATCCGTCAATCACTGACTGTTCAAACTGTAAAGCTACAAGTAGTTAGTTGTGTGTTTTATATGACATTGTAACATACCATCTTATTTCAATTGCACCTTTCTCGAGCGCATCTGGCTAAAGTTCGAGGGAAAATCCACTAAAGGCTCAGATGAAGTGAATGAAAATTAATTTATAATGCTGTTATTCTGTTAATCCTTTTGCAAATGAGGTTGTAATGTTGTGTAAACACATGTAGCATCGAGTTATTAGCACTAAGCAGCACCTTCTACCACACTACCGGCAGATTAAACATGTAGGCTAATGTTTAACTTTGACATAACTCTATCAAATATCATTTAAACCCATCAATTAAAGCAGCATATCGTTTCATAAACTGTAGCTAAGCTATTCTGATATGGAATGCCGAACCGACAGAACACAGGTCCAAACCTCACCGATCATCTGTCTCCTCGTCCTTCATGTGTGTTTACAATCTGCCTACCGCGGTGCACACTGGGAGCCGTAGTCCTGCTACCCGCTTGGTACGTTTCAGTAGTTGCCCTGCTGAACTACAGAGCGTAATGATGTCACAGAGCAATCCCGGAAGTACAGATGAAGACGACCAGTTTGATAACAGCCGGAGGAGGGCCTGGCTCTCTTACCTCACAAATACACGTATATCTCTAACAAAACCAAAGAAATTACAGTTTAAAATTTACATAGCATATATCCTGTAAACTGTATTATTGCTTAATTTACAGATGTTAATGATTTCTGTACTTTTTGTTAAAAAAAAAAACCCTCAGAAACATCACATTTGTTTTTTTTTTTGTTGTGACGAGTCCAAAAAACTGGAGTGACCTCAAATCTCACTTTTTCCCTCGACTAAAACTGTATGCACGTTAAGACCAAGTATATTATTTGCTACGACAGTAATTCTGAAAATTGTAACTTAATTTAATTATGCAAATTTTTCATTCAAACAAACAAAAATATGCAAACTTTGTTCCTAATGTTACTTTTCCTGTAAGAACTAAATTTTCTGATTGGATCTCTTAAGTTACTTTAAAAGAAAATTGCAAAATGTTTATTTTAATGATAAAAAAAAAAACTTTCCCAAAACCTCTTATATATTTTTTCTTTATATAAATAGTCATTTAAATTTTTCCCCCTCATTTTTTTTCCTTTTCCAATATTCTATTTTATATCACTTAAAATATGCATCTCCACTTATCTTGCTTAAAGTTATTCTCTGATTATCTCACTCTTTATACATTATATCTTGTCATTGCTTCTGATGTGCTGTTCCTCAATCAAAAACCTGTTCATTTTGTACAATTTTGTTCAATAAAGTTCAATAATTTTTTTTAATGAAGCTGGCCAGTTTCAGGTTTTTCACCTTTTTTTTCAGTTTTCTTTTTTCAAACTTTTTTTCAGATTTTTTTGTTTGTTTGTTTGTTGTTATCTAACACCAAGGGTGAAAGAACGGAACACTAGAAGACACCAAAGGCAACATAAACAATATAAATAAATAAAGCCACTTGAAACATGACTTAATGCAGTGGTTCTTAAACTCTTTGAGCAACGTTAACATATGTTGGTGATCATGAAATTCAGTTTTTCTCACTGAGATAATGCCAACTTTGATCCGTTGACAAAACTTCTAAATGTAAGGTGGAAAAACACCAGAAACTTTATGAAGAAAAAGAATCAAGGGTTTTGGGGTGGAGTCAGTCCACTTCTGCAACAAAGAGCCTACATACTGGATGTAATTCTAAGTTCAAAATTTTAATATAGTATGAGTAAAAAAAAAAATTTTAAAAATTGGCCTATGCACTAATGCATTAAAAATTAATACTAATTTAAAAGATTTATGTCTTTCCATTGTCATGTTAATTTTGACAGCCCTCATAAAAACCTCAAATTTATTTGATAAATGTTGGCGATATCTTTTTTCTTCAAAGACCTAATGACCCCTGAAATTATCGTGGGACCCCTAAGGTGGTCGGAGCCCCAGTTTGAGAACCACTGATTTAATGGACACACAAAGAAAACAAGTTTTTATTTAGTTTCAGGTCCTTTTGTTGAGTTTCGGGAAAAAATTAAAGTCACTAAATTTTTTACATACATAAAATCTGGGTGTAGAAAATATTTAATGAGGGCACAAACCAGAAAAGGGTCACACATGCAAATCCCAAAAGAAAAAATATAGATATCTTGGGAAAAATTAACTGATTATTAAATTAAAGTGGTCATTTCATGTCAAAAGAAAATAATATCTGTTAAAGCAAATGACCAATAATGTGTTCTTCCATAAACAATTGTTTACTTTGGATGATCCTGCCTTGCATGGCTTTAATCGCTGTTGCATCCACTTATAACTAATTAATTAGTTATGAGAACTTGCTTTAAACCAAATTAAACTAAGCCGTACAGAGAATGAATGAATGAATGAATGAATGAATGAATGAATGAATGAATGAATGAAGAATGCACCCACAAACAACCACAGAAAAAAAAGAGAGAATGCTTTGAGCCAAATGGTTCAATTCTTCAGCATTATTGTCCGTTAAATCAGCACATCTGGTGGATTTATTACTTTTTATCCCTTAGTAAACTGTCTGAACAGACAAATATCACCATGTAGGCGGTTATTGTGAAATGATGCTGAAAAAAAAAGAACCATTACGATAAATAAAGCAAATGAACAAAAAACATGGTAGATGATGTTGAGCAACACAAGGAAGCTGTGCTGCATTTACTTGGACTTGGACATCTGAGCTTTCACTGGGTAAAGTCAGTTTACGCTGGATATTGTTAGAATTTTATTGTCTATTCTTGGAATGGCACCTGGGGGAGTCAGAGTTAAAGTTTTTTTTTTTTTTTTTTTTTTTTTCTTATTATTTTTTTTTTTTTTTTTTTTTTCATTCTCCTCTATCATCCCCAATCCTCTCTCTTTCTTATCTATTTTCCATTCTTTTCATTTTCTTTTCACATCGACACCCAGCGGACGCCGCCCTCCATGCCCTATCTCTTTTTGTTTGCGTGAGAAAATTACAAAAAACTACCCACACCCCCCCACCTCACCTCTCTTTCCTTTCATTTTATTTCATTCACTCCCCCCGCAAGCGAGGCGCCTCCCCCCCCCGCCTCCCCTCCACCGCCCTTGTTAAAAACCAAATTTCCTTTTTTTCAATGATTCCCGAAAGAAAGACGATAATTCATTATTCAAGAAATACTATACCACCCCCCCAACAAAACAAATTATTTGTATTATTTCCCCTCTATTGCCGAACCCCCTCTTCTTTTTAAGGCTGATAATAATTTTTTTTCCTTTTACCCCCCCCCCCCCTCCCCCCTCTCACCAAATCAACCAGAAAAAAAAGAAGGAACTCCCCCCCATTACACAGTGTCCCTTTAAAGCCTGTAGAATGAGTCTTGGATTGAGTCTTATTATCAACTAGAAGTCAGTAAAAGCATTTGTTTTCTTGATGGTCTCTCAGAGGCTCATATTCAGATTTAATTTCACCATGGAACAAAAGTTCTATTGTTTCTATCAATAAATGCTACTTTTACTCACCGTAACTTCAGTCTGTGTGGACACCAACATTGACCTGAGAAATACTTTGGTTTTTGGTTCTGGTTCCTATCTGATTGTGGATCAGACCTGACACTATGGTGCGTTCAAACTGTTGCTGTTTGGTCAGCTTTAAAGCCGCCCCGCCCCCCTTCCCCCCCCCTTCCTTCCCCTTTTTTTTTTTTCTCCCCCCTTTCCTCCCCCCTTTTTTTTTTTTCCCCCCCCCCCCCCCCCCCCTCCCCCCCCCCCCTCCCCTTCCCCTTTCTCCCCCCCCCCCCCTTCTCCCTCCCCCCCCCCCCCCTTCTTTTTGTTTTTTTTTTTTTTTATATAAATATTTAATGGTTTGCTTCCACAGATAGTCCGCTTCGTTTGGTGCAGTGTGAACACCAACCATACTCTGGTGCGCACCAAAGAAGGGGACTCTGGTCCACCTGAAAGCCGGGGGTCTCGGTTCACTACTAAACAGACTATCAGACTATCCAGCGGATCTAATGGAAGTGGTGTTTGTCGCCAACCACAATAAAGCAGAAGAAGAAGAAGAATATGGAAGTGGGGTAGATTATTGTTTAGGTCGGAGGTAAAACAAAGCTAACAGCGCATGTTTAAAGAAGCTGAGGTCAAAACAACGATGAAAAACACTGGAAAATGTCTTGTAGACAGATGGAGGAACAATAAGAGGCAGAACGATTTCCACTTTAATCACAGTTAGGGAAGAACCTCACAATGCAATTTGATTTCAATTCTTTGGGTTGCGAGTTTGATTCAATATTGATTTAAATGCTTTGATGTCAATTCAGTAAAAAGTAAAAAAAATATAGAAATAATTGCAGTTTCTGTTGTTAATTTTTAACTATTTATTTTTTATGCCCATGTGAACATTATAAAGAATGTCATGTCAGATTTTTGAGCAAAAAAAACATCTGAAAATGAAAAAAAGTTGCCATTCTGTTGTTGTATGATCAAATCCAATCTCGTCCATAAACACAGAAATCACGAACAGTGCCCCACACCGGTCAGAAGGTGAATCGATTCACTGTTAACATGCAGTTCATCAATTTATTCAACAATCAAACCGTAAACAACTTGCAGATTTATAACTTTATTACCTCAGTAGACATCGTGACTCTAACTCTGGGCTCAGACTGAGTGTAATGCGGATTAAACTAAAGACCAACGCAGTCGAAGCAGCTCACGCGTGTGCACAACATTACTGTCACTTCCACTTGTCGCCAGAAGGGGCACGCTTCTTGAAAAAAGCTGGAACTTGCGCTGTACTCCTTTAACACTGACATGATGAAGATCATACACAGCCACAGCAGCTGGGGCCTCCTCCTCATGCTGGTCACCAGTCTGGTCACATTTAGCTGTGGATGGCATCCCATTCCTCAGCTGGGAGCTGCTGAAGGTCAACCAGCTGGTTGTGTTAGTCAGTCTGGCATGAAGACGACCACCAAGCTGGTCCCACAAGTGTCCAGCTGGGTCGAGGAACAGACGAGGCCGCCTGGAAAACACTTCCTGTCATTAAATCTGATAATCCAACAATGTGAAGCCAGCCAAGCTCGCAGGTCACATGCTATCAGTCCAGTGACTTATGATGTCAGAACCATTAACCTGCCAATTCAAATGGCAAAGTAAGGGTTAACTTTCGGTTTCAGTATGTGTCCATTCAGAAGCTCCATTAGAATATGAATCAGTTCCTGCCCGGCGGAAAACACCCAACACAAAAGCCTCTCTCACTTTGACATTCTGCTTCACCCCCAGCCCCCCCCACCTGGACTTCCTGAAACAAGCTGTCCTCCTTAATGAAGACAATCTCCCATTCTTCCTCCTGAAAGACGCTCCGTGGACTCTGAGGCTGCTGAGAACAGAGACAAAGACACCGCAAGAAGGCGGGGGGGGAGCAGCCTGACCTCTTTTACACAACATGGAGGTCTGGACTCGACCCAAAACACCCAGAGCTGATCCAGAGCCCCTGAAAGATGGGACTGTGGGAGAAAGTTTGAAACAGGAGAAAAGTGCAGCAGAAAGAACTGATTCAGGAAGACCAGCCTTCCTTAAAACTGACCTGAGATCAGTGGACGCTTTGGTTGGTATGGTCCTTTAATAGAACTGCTGGTTCTGTAGAAGTATGTCAGACCACACTGGGACAAAACCCAAGATTATAGCTGCTTCCAGGGGAAACGCCATACATCACAGAGTCCTCTTGATCTCTAGATGCACAGAAAATCTAAGTTTGTTATGTACTCCACAAGAGGCTGCAAGTACAATAAAAACGTTTGTTTGTATCGGTCCAATCAATTCATACTCTACAAACAGCCTTGTTTGCAATTCGGATGGTGTTGGTGGGGGTCTCTGTCTTTTAATGTGCAATGAATATTTGAATAATTTACTTTATTCAACTGACAGTTATTTATTTAATTGACAGTTATTTAACTTTAATGACAAACATCAGTCAGAGCAGGGTAGTTGCAGTGGTGTCTACGGCTTAATACCTCAGGGTTTTTAAAAAAATAATTTATGGGTTCTGGCTTTTAAATCACAGTAGATTGACAGGAAAGGGGGTTAGAGAGAGTGGGGTGGGGGTGACATGCAGCAAAGGGTCCTATGCTGGACCTGTAGCTTCTAAACATGGGGCAGCTGCTCACCCAGTTGAGCTAAACACCGCCCCATACCTCGGGCTTTTAAAGGTACAGTATGAAAGCATTACTGACATCTAGTGGCAAAGATGGATATAGCAATGACTTCGAATGCCAAGCACTTTGGTGCATATACGGTGGCCATCAGTGGCCAAAACTCTTCAAGACCTATAGATGTTTTCATCTTTGGATGGATCCAGTGGCTTCAGGTGCAGCAATGGCTGCACTGCAGGTAACTACTTCAAACATTGCATTTTTACTGTCTTCTTCTATGGTGCTTTTCAGAGGTGGACATCCCTGGTCCAGAAAGTAAGGGCGCTTTCACAAAGCTTTTTTGATTCGAATCAGAGTCCGTTTGCTCGGAAAGTCCGCTTTCTTCGGGGAGTTGTGAACTGTTAGAATAATTCTATATTATCAATGATAAGTGTGTGACATGCATGATCTGCTTCAGTGTGACATGCTCTCAGTGGAAAATTACTG
>JALJCO010003294.1:0-47028 GCA_023101725.1 Atherinomorus stipes | reverse complement strand
CAGTACTGTATGAGCAATACATGGAGCTGCTTTCTTTGCCGTATCTCAGCCACACAAACTAGAGAAACTATTTGTTTCTTTCAACTAAAGATCTGCTGATTCCTCAGCAGAAATTTGGGGACTGTAGTTTAACTGGAGGCAATAAATGATCTTTCCACTTTTTTTTCTTTTGATAAGTTAACAAATAGTGACAGCAAGAATGGGCTGTTTTATGAACTAAACACAAGACAACTACTATTAAACTAATCTTGTTTGATTACTGGACAGAAACATTTTAGTAACTTGACTGCAGGGCGAATAGCAAATAAAGCGTACTGTCAAACATTGCAATGCTCAAAAGTTTCTGCTGCTGGAGGCGATCCTGCAATATTGCAAGTATTCAAAGAAGACGCAATGTATAATAAAGCATTAAACCAAACTTCACAGCCAAACCCAGATTCTATTTATCAGTGGTGAATGTCATGATTCTTTTATAAAATTCTCATACTGAGCAGAAATTAAATAAAATATTCATGCAAATGTTTAATAAACAGTGTTTCCAATGTTTTGAACTGAAAAGCTAAACACATCCTGCACATTGAATAGATCGGTTACTCAAGTTGTTGGATATGCAACTCTGGCTGTTTGTGACTGTTTGAATTTGAGCTTTTGCATGTTGTTGACTTGGTTTGCATGGCTCATAATAAGCCTTCTTTTATTTCCAACCAAAAGGCACACTTCAAACAAGAGTACTTTTAGTTTTATTTACTTTGTTGTTTACTTTTGAAACAACAAAAATGAAAGCTTAGGCGCCATGTCTGGTTGGTAAAATTATCACTGATCACAGATTTTTAATTTATTTTGTTGCCAGCTGATAGTTCTTCAAATCTTCTTTGAGGTATTTTGGCTCATTTTTTCTTGGAAAGGTTCCTAGAATGGGAAATTCTTAGACTACATGCACCGCTGTTGAGGTTTTAGGATGACAAGGACCATGGTAAAATTTTCAACTTATTGTTTTAGCATTCATGGATTTATAGGCTGGTTTAAGATTATTCATTGTTGTAAAGGTCATATTATGTTCATGAATCTATCTTTTTTCTGTATCAGTTTGATATTTAACATTTCCCTTGAAACAAACAAAAAAAGTTTTATTTGGGTTTACAGAGTTCAACCAAAATTGTTTCCAAAACAGTGTCAAGCTTGTTAATTTCATAACTTGAAAAGCTGTTTTTGTAAGGACAGAGCAAATGTTGTTTTGTTACTACTCTTCAGAAGGCTTGTTCCGACACAGGCCTGCTAAACCTTTCTGAACTTCTTAAGAAGCTTCTTAAAAGTTTCTTTCTGTTTCTTGAAAACAGAAGATTGAATTTTATCAGCCATCATTTATTTATCACTCTTCTGGAAAGCTCCTGACCTCTACTGATTTATTTTAGCCTCTAATTATTACATTGATTACAGTTGTCTGGAAGTTTCAGTCTTCATGTAGCCTTCTGCTGCATTTTTTTGCATTAGTGATAACCTTTCATAACAATCAGTTGGGAAAAAAAACATAGTTGGTTTCCTTATCCAGGCAATTATTTTTAGGAATTCATTCATGAACACAGTTATAAAAAATTGGATTAATGTGGATTATGTAATGGATTTCCTTTTTTCTTTAAATCATAATGGACTTTTGAATAGGTGCAAAACAAACAAAAAAAAAGGGCTAAATTGAACTGAATATTGTGCATGTGAAGGTTTGAAACTTATTAAAATATAAGAGCTGAAACTTTTATGTGTTATCTATGCCGTTTGCTGGATCTTTTTCCTGTACCAAACATTTCAGAAGAAAAATTAGAACAAATCTCTAAACTATTCATTAAATGTTGCAAATATAGTTTAATGTGTAACCTTTTAGAACCAATTAATCATCTTTGGAATTGTTCATTACAGAACTGTAAGATCCAAGAAAAAATTGGTTCATTATTGAAATATTAGTTTTCATACTGACTGGCCAAGGCTGGTTGCATTTTCACAGGTTCTGGTGTTAGTTAGTCGTTCATGTATGCTGTCACAGTCAGTTAAGAGTGGCCCTATTTCCTGAAGTATTAAAAATATCACCAGTTTCTGTGTGGCAGCTAAGGGATGTCTGTGTGCACCAGATTCAGTATATGTCACTCCATCAAATGGTCATTTTTACTATTACTTTTTGTTTTGTGACTCATTCATTATTGTTTAAATATCTTCATTTTAAATAGTTTCACCTGTAAGTGGCACATTACCAGCAGACCTCTGGTTATGCAGCAGGCATCTTCTTGTGTGCATGGGACTGATAAACCATGTGAATTTAAAATAACACTTTTGAATCTTTGAGCAACTGGGGAAGTCTATTTCAAGCCACACATATGATATCAAAAACCCTTAGAGGCCGTTCACTGAAGTGGCAGTGGGTACTGCAGTATAGAAAAGGGACAAATATTCTTTTTTTTAAGGAGATAAGAAGGAAGTACTGTAACTTGCAGTGGAAGTTTATACATTTATTTTCTTTTTTTTTCTTTTAGAACATATAAAATCAGATAATGGTTGTTTAGAGGCTACTGTGACTTTTCTGTGTTGTACAAACATTGAGTTGCAAAAAGCCATAAAGTGTGTTGTACAAGTTGGTAATGGCACTCGTGAAAGGATATATATTCCTGCTTTGTTAACTTTGAACTTGTTCCTTCACTAGAGGGCAGCAACAGCCAGTTGCTTTAGTTGCTATTTTTCATCTAAAGCACACTCTTTATTAAAATTAATCAAACAGCAGTTTAATACAAAAATTTAAAGATGCATGGTAGTTTATATTTTTTGTGTTTTAGTAAATTATTTTAAGAGCATAAAAACCCCTTTAAAGCAGATAACATTTTGGATGAGTGCCCTTTCAGATTTCAATAGCTTAATGCAGCTGTCTCAAATTAGACAATTTCCATGTTAATGACCACTGAGTCCCAAGTGGTGGTTTTGTAAAGTGGTCTTTTTTTCTCTTTAAGTGTTAATACAGACAAACTTTGTTTTTTTTCATAGCCTTTAAAGAATGCTGAAGACATTTTGGTTTCCAAACTTGTCTTTTTTTCCCCCTTTGGATTCTGGCAGCCTTGTAGTCAGTGTTCATTATCTGTTCTTACAGCTTTGACTTCAGCACAGCAATTACATCCTCAGCTGCACTGATTAATCCAACATAGAGGCATTTCACAAAATGGTTTTGAAAAGACATTTCCAGACACTTACTAGGGAGTAGCTGTGGCACAGCTTGTTTATGCAGATAGACCACAGCCAGTCAAATGGCAATAAGATGTTTTCAGTGGCTGCTTAAGGGTTCTCTTAACCTCTTGTGTATGCTGTGTGGGAAACAATAGACTGCTCCGAAAATGATTAATTTAATTCACTTTACTCTTGACATATAATGGAGGTGCCTGATGTCATGTTTGGTTAATGTATGTTTCTCTATTGTTCAACATATTCCCTCAATGAACATTTGTTAAAATGTCTCCACTGGTCTCTGCTTAACCTTCCATTCTCTACCAGCAATCACATAATCAATCATTGTCCTATTACTTGACAAGGCAGACAAAAGGAAAAGTATGAGTGAGAAAAACCTTTTGCCCTGTCTGAACAAGCAAGAGGAATGTTGACTTCAGAGGGCTAACACAGGCAGAAAACATAGGCCTAGTAAATATTCAATTTAAAGGATTCCCAGATAAGGCGAGTTGAAAAATTGAGGCAGCACCCATTCTTCTAGATAAGAGAAGACGGAGCCATCTGGAGGCTGGGAGATAGCGAACTCCCACGCCATCCCAGAGACCTCACTCTCATCTGCTGCAGCGGCAGAGAAGGGAAAAATAGAGTGCCAACACTTTCATTATGCTAACTTCAAAATGAATTTATTCACATTCAGCGCATGCAGTTATTTATTAGCTTTAGTGAGCAGAATGCTGCTGTTGTGTCCACCATAACAGAAAAATCAAGCTCTCAAAACAGGGTCATCAATTTTAGAGTTTTCTGTGTTTTTTGTTGTTGTTATTTTTTAAGTAAACAATAGAAGAAAAGAAGAAAAAAAAAGAGTAAACAATAATATTTCACCTGTCCAATATATGTACATTTAAAGGAAAAGAACAAATATGGATCCCCTTTTCTCGTCCTTTCTTCTCTGTTTCAAGACTAAAGATGATCATTTCGGTGGTGTTGAAGGCAGATTAGTCTGTTTTCATTTAATTAGTCTGTTTCAAAAAAAGAACAGGTTTTGAAACATATCTACTCAGTTTAAACACGATGCATATATAGAAGTGCTTTGTTAACTACACACAAATACTGTGGTGCATTTTAGGCCAAGGCCCTTATCCCCTTCATATCCCCTTTGAATGCATCTTTAAAAACAAACATTACTGGCAAACTGACTCACAGCATGTGAATAACCTTGTCCACATTCTTATAATGCTCTTTGTTGACTCCTCCGCCACCCTATTTCATGCCAGCCACATTGGATTTAGCTCTTGGATAATGCTTTTGTCAGTATGTTTTATCTGTGCTCTCACTCAGGTGCGCTATGCCGTTATCCCTAATTACCTCTCTGCATTTCACACTTGGCCCTGAATTCTTAATGCATGATAACAGATGCAGGTCGATTTGGAATTTACTTGTAGCTGCATTATCTTTTTGACCTGCATCGTAGACTGACTGTCCCATAGGCTCTGGGGTGAAAGCTGTTAACTCTGTGATAACAACGACCTGTAATGATAACCTTCCTGCGGTCTCGAGGACACACAGTTTGCTACATATGTGCTGTGCTGCAGTCACAGCATTTCTTATTCAACCTTGGTTGCTCTGTTGTGCTTTGATTCATTCAATGGGATCGAGAAGGAGGTTAATCACTATGTCCGCCAGACTGTTAGGGTGCTGCCGACCACTTTATGATAAAGTAGGATTTTTATTTCTGTGAATGATTCAAAAAGAAAGTAAATGCCATTGAAATTTTACTGTTCTTCATTTAGCTGTTTCCAAGTAGAACAAATCTGTCTCACAAATTGGAGGTTTCTTTGATTAATTTACTTTTGGTGGTCACATTAGCTTTTGCAGATTTTCATTAAGATCATCAGTTACTTAATATAGTATTAGTAAAACATCAAAGTGTTTTGAAGGAATTCTTCGGAAGGTTTGTTGTACTTTTTTCCTATGTTTCCTGACAGAAATGTTTAATTTACAAAATTCAAGGCGTATTTTTCCAGCTGTTTTTTCTTTTTCTTTTAAGCACTATACATTTTGTTTAGTAGAACTTTGATCCAATTGCCATAGATGTCTGCAGCATCCAGTTAAGCTTCAGCAATAACTCTTTTGCCTTTTTTGGAACTTAACTAGTATGTAAATGGTGTGAAAATGGAGAGAGGCAATGCATGAAAAATGTCAACTAAAAAAAGTCTGCAGCCATTTCATTTATGTCTGCCAACTAGAAGTTGCATAGTGTAACCTTACATCTCGGCTCCGTTTTGATCAAATTTTTTTCCCTATATTTTGTTTGAGAAATAGCACATACTGGAAGAAAAAGATGACAGTAGATATGCTGCTTGTGCAGGCCTGGAGGCTGAAATGAGAAGGAGTGAACCTTGTTGCCTTAGGTTTCATATTTTGCAGGAGTAGTGCAGTATATAACTCTGTCAAGCCTAGTTTTAATCCTTTACTCCACTGTGTTGTGTGATGTTATATAGTTATCTTAATGATAATCTGTGCCCGTATTTCTCCCTGTGGCATTTCTGTCAGACTGGGTTGGTTTGGTGCCTTATCAACAGCTTTGTCATTAAATCAGCTTTTTCTACAGACAAATTTCACTGCTGTAATTCTTATCAAAAGATCAGCACACTGTGATTTTTTTTTTTTTTTTCCATCAGAGCTCTGCAGATTCAGTGATGTGTGAGTAAGAAAGATGAAATAAAAAGAAAATTTGATTTGGAAAACTGTTTATTTGATTTTGGTTTTGTCAGGATTAATAATTAGACAAACAAAATTGGTATGTTTCTATTTTTCATACCATCCATGGCTTTAAGATGTTTTTATTTTGACTCCTTAAATCTATGTTGTGTATTTTTGAAAGCTATATTTAAAAGCATTGATGAATAGAGACAATCAGAAGATGATGCCAGTGAATTATTTTGTCCACAAACTGTAGATAGTTTGCTGCAAGCAGTACTGTGGAACCTGTGCAAATCATGGCTTCCGTTTATTTATATTCTTTTTTCAATTAAGAAATAGGAAGTAAATCTTCTCAAGATCGCAGAACAGTAGTACACATTATCACAGTTTTGAAGATGTGAAAGACCATAAAAGATGTCCAGTAGTATATACAGGGGAAAGCTTTTAGTTCCAGTCAAACTGACCTCTGGAGGCTTGAATTGGTAGTCAGTTCTTCTGAGAAAGCACTGTTCTGACTGAGTGAATGTTCTGATTGTCTCAGCATTGTGCTGGAGAGGAGTGCAGCTCCAAATGAACTCCGCTGATTCAATCCTCTTCTCTGTGACAGTGGTTCATCCAGTCAGTGAGGAGGAAGGACTGAGACTCCTTCCCCCAAACACAGTCTCTTACAGTGAGGAAAACTGCTGTATGGTAAAGGTCCAAGGGGTCTTTTGCATGTTGTTTGCGGTGCAGGTTCAGCACCCTCTCTCTCCTCCCATAGTGCACTGAACGTCTCTGGGGGCTGATAGCCTGGCTCCTGGGGATTCAGAGGGTCTTTGGAAAGAAGGATGCTGATGGAGGGAACAGTTCTGTGCACTGTCATCTCAGACGCTCCCCCTCCGGTGCTCTCCCACACCTCTTTCACCACCTTGTACCGCAGTTTGGTCAGCTGGTGTAAGGAGCCCACTTTTCGTTTCATGATCTCAGCACAGGTGATGGTCTTTGTGACTGCACGGCCTGACCCAGTGAAGACGACCTGTCTCAGCCCAGCACTGCTCACACTTCCCCCACTTCCACTCTTCTCTCCGTGCATCCGTGCCATAGCAAATCCCATTAAGTTGCGGATTTTGCTGCCTTCCTTTACACGCATCTCCAACACCCCAGTCGAAAGACCTGGGAAGGGACAAGGGCTGTCTTCCTCAGTGCGGCAAACTTTTTTGAATCCTTCTTGTCCCAGTTTAGTCGCTGGAGGAGGAACTGGTGGGGATGTGAGTTTTAGCAGGTTAGAAACATTGCTGACCGCTGCTGGCTGCATGACAGCATTTATGTAAGATTGACCCTGGTAGTTAGGGCACGTCCCTTGGCTTACCCCATTTTCAATATAGACTTGTCTGTTTATGTCCACTCCTGATTGGGGTTTGACAGTGTTACTGGTCAGACACTGATTCTGGCCACTGATCATTCCGCATCCAGTGAACATTTCTGCAGTTCTCAGTGCTTTACTGTAATTTTAGTTCTTCATGGAATACAACATAACATTTTTTTTTGCATTTGGCACTTTTCTCTCCCTCCAGTCAATGGCTGTAAAGTTTCAAGACTTCATATAAGAAATTTTACTCACTCCCCAAGAGCACTATCAACAAAGTCTTTAATGTTCCCTCTCAGAGAAAGCTGGAGAAATAAGATAAATGCCTGGCTGGTGAATTAAGAGTACTGCTGGGACCTTTAAAGATGTTCTTTAAAGAGCATCTCATTTTCATACCACCAGTGACTGTTTGGAAAGTGTTCTGGAGAACGATAAAAGGAAAAATATAAAGCTAGATTATCCACTTTCCTTCCTATGTTTGTATTTCATATGGAGCTTTTATCCTAATAGCTGCATAAGACACACAGTTCTTTGTTAAGTCTCCTTTACAAAAGTTTTCTAAAGAGAAACTGAAAGCTCATATTGAAAAGCCACCTTTTTCGTTGCGATCCCATCCTGCGTTGTTGATTCTGATCTGCTGATCATCTCACAACTGGAAACTGACCTCTTGGGTTGTTTAGCTGTTTAGTTCCACCTCCTGTTCTTGTCCCCTGGATTGTTTTTTAGTCCTGCTGAAGTTGATCAGTGTCCTCTTTCTTTTTGCCGACTTTGGCATCCACTGTAGCTGAGGCCGAAGCTGCACAGAGGTCTGAAACTGGGGTGCCGTCCCTAGAGTCCTGTCTTGTCTTCAGTGATGCTCTGGGAAGTCTGTTCAGTTTCCCACAAAGAGACATAAGGGACAGGAGCTGCCTCACAAATGCTCACAGGAGGAGTGTCTGTGTGGTTGAGGGGGAGCATGAGGGAAAGGGTAGACAGCCCTCTTAAAGGCGCAGGTCTTTTCATCTTTTGAGCGAACGCCCTCCCCTCCACAGCTGAAGCCTGCCATCCGAGGAAATAGAGGAGGGTAGGGCTACTGCGTCCCTTTAAAACCTAGAATGCAGATCCCCGGCAACTTTGTCAATCTTTTTAGAGGACGTTCCGGTGTTCAATGTACATGACTGATTAAACCTGAGTTCTGAAATAGAGACTCAGTCAAGCTTTAAAAATGCATTTTCAGCTACGAAACAATGAATTAAATTAGCTCCATTATAATTGAAAACATCCTTCAAAGAGCTGCTGAAAGTCAGCAGCATTAAATTGCACTGTACTTAGCCTTTATCCTATTAGATGTTTGTGACCATTCCAATTTACATAATGCAGCATTAATAGCTTCATTGTTGAGGCAATCAAGTGGCGCGGTAAGAATGTCTGTCTCTTAACGCATGGATTGTTATATTGTTACAAGCCTGGGGAGCCCTTGTGATCAAGGACACAAGGACCACAAAATGCATAGAAGCATGACTTCCATGTTCAAGGTGCTGTAATGGTAACTGTCTTCATTAGTGTGGCTTATCGGTGCAGGTGAGGAGATAGGGTGACAGGTGGGGTAATAGGCATTCTAATGGGCTTTCTGTCACCAGTGGAGGGCGCTGGATCGCTCCCCTCTTCGCTAGGTTGGGCCCAGACAGCTTTGGCATTGCCCTGTTCAGCCCAGTCTCCCGGTCGACAGGTGGATTTGTTTATGTGTGTGACTGACAGATGGGAGAATAGGTAAAGACAGCCCACTGAGGCTGAACCTATGAGGCCAAGAGAGAGAAGCAGACAAGTCCTAACTACTCTCAGCTCAGTGTATCCCATGGTGCACAGTAGTAGACACACAGTATAAACTGAATGTGCCTCCCTCAGTCCTTAATGTGAAGCTAATTCACACTGGCATGTGTATTATATTGGATCCCTATGGTAATCAAGGAAAAATAAGGAAACCCTCCTCACCCTGAAATCCAACCGCTAAAGTGAAAATATCTTTTATTGGCATAGTTTGAATATGAATCCTAACTGGAGAATCAATAGATTAGTTGGATCTCTTAAATGATTAACTTTTATTTTAGCGTTTAATTCAGTACGTATAAAGTGGGAGTGCTATTTATCTCCGGAAACATTCCAGGCACTGCAGGAGACACAGTAACAAATGTCTGTCTTTTTCTTGCCTTTTTTCTAAGCTAAAAGGAAGATGGGAGAGAGAGAGAGAAGACAGGGGAGGAGGGAGTGTCTGTCGCGCTCACCACTAAAGTGATCATTCTGTTGTTTGGGAGAAATTACCCTCATCAGTCATACAGGGATGCACAGCTGCCTAAGGGGATCCGGTAATGTTACTGCATAATAAACTGTGTTTGTGTGTGTGCACGCGTGCACATGTTCAGCAAGAAAGAAAGGAGGCTACAAAGAAATTCAAAAGGGCAGGGGGTAAAAGAAGTCTGATTTAACCACAGAGAGGTTAAAAATGATGATAAAAGCGGCTTTCTAATCATCCCTCCCATTATGTGATGTTGCTGCATCATGTATTGCTTCTCAGATTAGCTTCAGGAACCTGTTTGCTTCTGGGAATGTGATGGATGTAGAAATTAAGATTCTGAGTGAAAATGAAAGGCTGTGTCAGACACAAAAGATATTTTCCCCCATCAAAAAAAATACAAGAATTATAAAACTCTTCTGAGGCTAAATTGAACCATCACAGTTTGCAAAAGTGCTGTGTATCGACCTTTGAGAGTGGAGCCTTTTTCCTTGAAGTGGCTTCATTTAATGATGGGTGGAGGTGGTGCTCATGCTTGGTCACTCAAGTTTTAACACCTCCTCCACATAGTTGGCCTCTGCCCCTCTAGCTCTCTAAGCACTTACTCTTCACTTTATCTGACCTTGGCTGGCATCTGCGACAGTCCTAGATTTCTCTGCTGCGCTCTGACTCCGCTGTCTTTGTCAACAACCACCCTCGGCTTTTTCTCCTGCGCCTCCAAATTTAAGTAAAGAAAATCCATTTATTCTCAAAGACTCTGACAAATAGCAGTGGCTGTGTCTTGCTCATCTTCCTCCTTTCTGTATAATTCAGGTGTCTGAGATGGTTGATGTTATAAATTATAGGGCCTTTTGTTGTTTGTTGCATCACTGCAGAGTCGAGTTGTAGTGCAGCTTGTTGTGCTGTTGTCAGGGCTACACATAAGTGCGGTGCCTCCCTGTGACAGCCGGTCTCTCACTTTACGTTAACCGCAAGTGTTTTCACGGTCATCAACCAATGGTGGCCTGGAGGCTGTCATTTCACTCTGTGTGAAGCTCGCCCGCAGCTTGGTTCTGCCCCACAAACTCACAGCCGGCCCTGGTGGGGAGGGGGGGGGCAGAGGAACAAACACACAAGCGCACACATGCACAAAAAGAAGAAAAAAACAAAACTATATGCTCAGCATAAGGCAGGCTGTTGGAGCAATTACAGAAACATGGCAGAACACGATGAAGCAAGCCCCACTATCAGAAGGGAAATAGAGTGAGCAGAGGAAAAATGATGACGCCATTAATAACAGGGAGGCTCTGAAGCTTGCAGGGAGGTGGGGTAGATGACCCCCTCTATGATTTCCCTGTGACAGCAGTTTGAGGTGCAAATGGTTGTGTTTGTGTTTTATGTCTTTGGACGTTGAAATGGGCAAGCTTTATATACATATATATATATATATATATATGTATATATTTACAGTTGTGTAAAAATGTTTTTGCTCCCTTCCTGATTTCTTATTTTTTTGCATGTTTGTCACACTTATATGTTTCAGGTCATCAAACAAATTTAAATATTAGACAAAGATAACACAAGTAAACACAAAATGCAGTTTTTAAATGATTTTTTTATTAATAAGGGAGGAAAAGAATCCAAAACTTCATGGACCTGTGTGAAAAAGTTACACGACATTTCAGAAAAGGAACATCATACCAACATCAAAATGTGGTTGTGGTGGTGGTAGTGTGATGGTCTGGGGCTGTTTTGCTGCTTCAGGACCTGGAAGACTTGGTGTGGTAAATGCCATGGAACCATGAATTCTGCTGTCCACCAAAAATCCTGACAGAGAATGTCCGGCTTTTTGGTGGTGACCTCAAGTTTAAGCACACTTGGGTTCTGCAGCAGGACAATGATCCAAAACCCACGAGCAAGTCCACCTCTGAATGGCTTAAGAAAAACAAAATAAAGACTTTGGAGTGGCCTAGTCAAAGTCCCGACTTGAATCCGATTGAGATGCTGTGGCATAACCTTAAAAAAGGTGGTTCATGCTGGAAAACCCCCCAATGTGCAGCGCTGTACTAGTGACTCATTGCCAGTTATAGCAAATGCTTGATTGCAGTTGTTGCCGCTAAGGGTGGCCCAACCAGTTATTTGGTTTAGGGGGTAATAACTTTTTCACACAGGGCCATGTGGGTTTGGGTTTTTTCCCCCTTGAAAATAAAAACCTTAATTTAAAAACTGCATTTTGTGTTTGTGTTATCTTTGTCTCGCATTTAAATTTGTTTGATGATCTGAAACATGTGAACAAACATGCGAAAAAATAAGAAATCAGGAAGGGGGGTAAACACTTTTTCTCACAACTGTGTATATATACAGTTGTGACTATATCTAGTCACAATATCTATCTATCTATCTATATATATATATATATATATATATATATATATATATATATATATATGTGTGTGTGTGTGTGCATCAACACGCGCACACACGCCGTCCATTTTTTTGCTAAATGATGGGTCAAACTTTCTTAGTCTGTCTCATGTTATCCACACCTCTCTTTTCCCCAGCCACCTTGGCACCACAATGCAGATGTGTCTTACACAGTAGTAGTAAACTCTAATTGAAGATGTTTGTGAAAGAACACGAGAGAAGGGAGAAGGGTTTGAAAGAGATAAAGCCAAAGGTAGAGGGAGACAGAAGGTTGTTGCAATAGATGGCACTACTATAAAATGTCAGCCTCACTACTAGAAAAGTGGAGTTTTTAAGCTTCATTAACAACAAAGCTATCACACCTCCCAAACATGTGATGTTTATGTTTTTCAAGTTTTGCTGTGATTTTTTTTTTTTTTTTAAAGGAATTGCTTCAAGTTTTAATCGAATCAGGTGGAGCTTAATCTTATTTCTGTACTCTTTTAGGTGTGTATAATTTGCACACAGTTTGATTAATAGCACTATTTTCGATTTAATTGGCAGCAGCATTTGAAAATATCATTTGTTTGGTGCTTCTGTTTTGTCTGGCCTCAGGGTAAAAGTTAATGAACTTCAAGGAAATTTTTGATGAATTATATAGGGAATTAATTGGCCATGTTCTAATGAGTGCAAAAAGATAATAACTGCCTCAGAGGAAGCCTTCACAAACTTGGAAGAGTTTAATACATCAACAGCTTGTATATTCATAGACAAACCATTAGAAATGAAACAACCACAAAAATGCTTTTTCAAGTAGAAGCCAAGTAACATGAATTTTTCAATGTACAGTGCTGTCCAGTTTTGACCAAAGGCATTTCATTGCCTTTCAACTAAAAAAAAAAAGTAGAAAAATGAATAAAAGTATCCCTCGCTAACTTGAATAGACCAAGTTAAAGTTCACCATTTTAGGAACTATTGGTTACACTGGCTGTGTCTAATCAAGAGTCTGCTGCATACAGTAAATTAAAATGTTTAAAGGAGTACAGTGCAAGTTCCAGCTATTTTTCCAGGAGTTGCCCTCTCTGGCAATAAGTGGAAGTGATGCTAATGTCGTGCACACGCATGAGCTGCTTTGACTGCATTGGTCTCTAATTTAACCTAAATTACAGTCAGTCTGAGCCCAGAGTTAGAGCCACGATGTCTACTGAAGTTATAGTTATAAATCTGCAAGTTTTTTACGGTTTGATCATTGAGTAAACTGATGGACTGTATGCTAATGGTAACAACAGGCTAACGCTGGCCTGTAGTTCAAATATCTAAATTCACAGGCTGAGACCACGATTACCTTATAAAATTACAGCATCAACTAAATTTAGCAAGTGGCTACAGTGTATCGCTTCCTCAGGAACAGTCATATGGCTGCCATACTGCAGCATTTCCATGCTAAAAACTTAGCATTGCAATATTATGCATCCTTATTTCCGTCATACTGTATATCACATTTACCTTGTCAATGAGAAGAAAGCCAACTGTGGGTCCCTTTTTATTCCCAGACTGGATCAGAGCTCCCTCCAATCAAAAGATTAAAAAAAAAGAAAGAAAAAAAGCTGCTCGGTTGTTTACTCCTGTCTTACTCCAGTGCTAGTGTTGTGTCGAAAAAAGCCCCCCTGCCATGGGGACCGGTCAGACTCCAGTTTGGTTCGCTTCGTCTCACAAAACAAAACTTTTTTTCTTACTGGAGTCTGACTTGGGGTTTGAGAGGCACCCGCTCTCCATCTTTTAGCAGGATGCTGAACATGCGTGGACCTGCGGTGGCGGAATATACCACACCAGCACAGCCAGACGAACGAGAACGTGCAGCTCGTTTCCCCCACAAGCACCTCCCTGAGGCTTCGTACCTGTATTTCTCACATTGAGCATTCAGAAACAGTATTAGGAGACCACTGCAGTGAAGAAAGATCAGCTCATTCTATACATCAGGCAATTGTTAGAGCATGTGGAGGAAAGAAAAGAATAGTATGTAACATTTAAAATTGCGCAATGCACCTTTAAATTAAATGTTTCTGTCCACATTCTTCATTA
Organism: Atherinomorus stipes; assembly: GCA_023101725.1. Lineage (NCBI taxonomy): Eukaryota > Metazoa > Chordata > Actinopteri > Atheriniformes > Atherinidae > Atherinomorus > Atherinomorus stipes. The sequence goes on along the minus strand of JALJCO010003294.1, from coordinate 33,052 downwards.
AGAGACATTAATATCTGATGATCAGAGGCAGCTTTGAGTTTTATTTTCAGTCTGTTTCAAGGAGCGGAGGTAAATATTTTCTGCTGTGTCTGCGGGCTTTTCTGCAGCTTCTACTGTGTGCTCTGAGCTGGGGAGAGGACGCAGCAGCACACAGTAAACAAAACTTTCTTTCAAGTTGGTCTCTACAAGTCTCCAAAGACCAGAAAATGTCACTAGACTTGTCACAAGTGGCTTTATAAAAAGAAAGTTATAGGAGGGTCTGAAATAGGGCTGTAGCTATCGATTTTTTTTTTAATCGATTAATCTAGCGATTCTTCTGACAATTAATTGAGTAATCGGATAAATTGGACATTTTGAAAGTTATTTACAGTGCCAGTGGCATGAAATTCCCGGCGACTTTTGGTCCCTTCTTAGTCAGACTGTAAGTACCTGAATACTGTATGAAAGGATCAGCCTTATAATAGAATCGCAGGCGCTACGAGTTAGCGCTACTGTTCGCACCGGCATAAACAATGACCGAGGTTCGGTGGGCGGGACCAGAAGGTACGCTTATTACCATGTGATTCTGTTGTCATGGTGCTCTCGCGGAGAGGAGGCGGAGTGATATGGAGATACAGTACCTGTAGACATTCGCCCATACACTCAGCAGGAACCTGCAGACACGTGCCTCTCCACACACTCATGTTGGAGTAAAAAAAAAAAAAAAAGCGTTGCTGTGTTCTGTTGATCACGGCCGCACGTCAGGCTGGAAGAAGTTCGTATTGAGCGTCTGTGTATCTATAAAGGACGTACGGCGGTCATGACAGACGCTGATGCAGTTAGTATGAGTAGTGTTTAAGAAGAAACAGCATCATATTCCAGCAACAAGTTTCCCTGAAATATTTACTTCGCCCATGACCCGAATTCAGTTAATAGTTAATACTTAAGATATATTACACTAGTTCTGCTCGTTAAATCTGCCTTTGTCAGAAACAGTGATGATGATGATGAAGGCCTGTTTGCCTATGTACGCATCCGAACACTCGCGCACAGAATTAGAAGAAGCACAAGAATTATAAACTTAGATTAGACTACAAAATTATTTCAAACAGCTTTGGTATTTCATATTGGAATTCATCTAACGTTCACAAAAACCTGGACATAATATTTGTCTGTCTCAACAAAGTAACACAAAGTGTGTTGTGACCCATTAACCCACAAGTTATTCCATTCAGATAAATATGATGCAGAACTGTTGGTTATGCCAACATACAGGCAAAATTTTACAAGTCTTCTTTATAATTTTTTAAAAATTTGGATTTGTTTTATTCAAAGACACTTAGGGCCTGATTTACAAAGACTCCAAATTGCGAGTCTAATGTCTTTGCCTCGCAAAAAAAAATAAGCGTGCGCTGTCATTTTAGCGTTTGCGGGTGATCTACAAAGATTACACGTGCAATCTGTAACAGGCGCAAACAGCAGGGTTTAAATGAGGATTTAGCGTGCGCTCTCCTGCGCCACGGAAAGTTCAGAAGAGCATGTGGTAAACGCAAAATGAAATTCATCCTGATAGAGAGATGTTAGTTTCAGAGATAATGAGGCAAATAAAAAACAGAATATAAGATAAATATGAAGAGTTCATTTGCAAAAAAGACAAACGCCATTTAGAAAAAACGGAGTAACTGCTTTTGCAAATAAACTCTTCATTTACTTTTTGAATATTTTCAGAAAATCAAGCTCACGTGAAGTAGAGGGTTTTAATGATGTAAAATGGAGATATGGCGTTTGTACCCAACAGCAACAAAAGCAGTTAACTCTTTTTTTCCACAGTGGTTGTCTGTTTTTGCAAATGAACTCTTCATAATAACTATAAATAAAAACAATGCAGCAGGTTTCCCTGTGGGTCGTAAGAAGAGGCCAGTTTAAGGACATGGATAAGGACACGCTGTTGAAGATGATCTGATATTACGCAAAGACTGCGCGCTCTTTGGCACAATGCCAGGCGCGGGACCTGCGTAATTGCCCCCCACCCCATGCAAAACTCAGTAAAAAAATAGTATCATTAGTTTGTGCGACGTTACTGGTTATTTTCACTGAGTTTTCTGTGGGGTGGGGGCCAACTTCACACAGGACAGCAACCTCAGACAGCAGCAGCAGTCGCTGCGGCGTGGAGGAGCAGGAGATGATTTTAATTTAAAAATATGCCATTGGCAAAAAGTAAAAGAAAATAAAAAGACATAATTAATGTCAGCTTTAACTACCATGATGCTGCAGCTGCAGATGTTCTGGTTCATGTCTAGAATAACCCGTGTTTAACAGTGATGTTGATTGTTATTTAATTAAATAATGAAAACTTGACGTGTTGCCTGAACACATCATGAAAAATGATTCTGACCCGATGTCTGCAGTCCTGTGTGCAGCATTCTTTCAGCCATCAGTGCATAAAGCTGCCAGTTATACCTGCTTTTCAGACGTGCTAAATTACACGCAATCTTTTGCCCCCGCTTTCCTTTGAACGGTTGATAGATCACATTGCGCGTGTTAAACTGAGGTTTTGCATAGTCTCCTCCCAATATTTTGCGCCTTCTGGCAGAAACGCCCAGTTTGCATATTCATCTGCAGCAGATGCGCAAAATGGACAGCGGCGCTATTTTGCCCCTTGACAGGCGCAAAACCTCCTTTTGCCCTGCTTTGTAAATCAGCTCTGGCGGATTATTGCATGCGTAATGAAGATAGCGCCTGTTTTAACAAGCGCAAACCTTTCGTAAATCGGGCCCTTACAATACAAGGACCTACTGGTGAGTATCATAATTCCCACATGCCACCTTTGCACTCCCTCCTCATTTTATCATCAACCATCCAGACACTTAATGATAATAGTAATAATAATAATAATACATAGCATTTATGGGTACCTTTCAGACCCTCAACTCACATAAATAAACTGGAGTAAAAATTAAGAAAATAAGTTAGAACCCAAAAGGTAGATCTAAATAAACCATCTCCTGTCCTGTGGAAGGACAGGGTTGAGGTTGTAGCCATTTGTACCCCGATCTTAAAAAAAAAAAAAAAATTATTTTATTTGCTTTTGAATTCCTGACAAAGCAAAGCATTAATGTTTTGCATATTTGAGGTTGGACATTTACCAGATTGCTGTCCTTTATGTTGCATCTAACAGGTAAGACGCTTCTGATTGTGCAGGACAAGTTCATGTCACTGAACTCTGAACTGGCAGTAAATGACTTGATCAGATCTGCAAAACGTTCAACAACTTTTAGCCAAATAAATGCAAATGCAGCCAGATCCTCCATCCTGCAGTCTTCAGCTGGCAACCTTGTTCACTGTGGCTGGCGCTTTTATGGCCCCGGACAACTCGGGTGCCTGACTTCATGGTCAGACTGCCACCAGCCACCACACTGTGTGACGCGCTGGTCACACAGTGTGGCGCAAGTCATTCGGTCTCATGCACGCCTGTACATCCAGCTTTTGTCTGCTTTGGAGCTTCATACACAGCCAGTCCGAGCAAGCCTGGTAGGCTTGTTCATAATGCGGCGAAATGAATTATCAGCGTGAGAAATGGCATGTGTGCATGTGAGTGTGCAAAGTCATTCAAATGCACGTCACACGCTCAGTGCATGAGACTTGACAGCCCTGTATGTATGTATGTATATATATATATATATATATATATATATATATATATATACATATATATATATTTATATATGTATATTAGGGCTGTCAAAAAATAATCCTAAATTAATCCTATTTTCAAACAACAGATTCTTTTATTCATTAGTACTGCTATATGCAGCAAAACTTTTGTTTTACAACTTAAAGGCTAAAACCAACCCAGAAATATATATATATATATATATATATATATATATATATATATATATATATATATATATAAATCTATATACATATATCTATATACATAAATATATCTATATACATAAATCTATATACATACATGTCTTTTGGACCCAGTCCCAACCTCATTTTTTAAGCCATTTTATGAATTTTTTAGAGAAGAGCTTTTAAACATGATGAATCGCACTCTTCAGACGGGGGTCTTCCCTGCTGCCTTCAAAGGGGCAGTGGTGAGGCCTCTGCTGAAGAAGAGCGATTTGGATTGTAATGATCTTAACAATTTTAGACCGGTATCTAACTTACCATTTTTAAGTAAAGTTTTAGAGAATCTTGTTTTTATTCAGCTCACTGATTTTGTAAATGCACAAAATGTCCTTGAGAAATTTCAGTCTGGATTTAGGGTGAACCACAGCACAGAGACAGCCCTTTTAAAGATTTTAAATGATCTTAGATTAAATCATGACTCAAAGAAGATGACAGTGTTGGTTCTCCTGGATCTCAGTGCTGCGTTTGATACAGTTGACCACACTATTCTTTTATTCCGTTTAAAGCAGCTTGGCCTCTCTGGTGCTGTTCACACATGTTTCACCTCCTACCTCACAGACAGGACATTTATGGTAAGTCTGGATACCTGCTCCTCCAGGGTTCACAAAGTCACATGTGGTGTGCCTCAGGGATCAATCTTGGGCCCTGTGCTTTTTAACCTATACATGCTCCCTCTTGGCGGGGTCATCAGGAGACATGGAGTCAACTTTCACAGTTACGCTGATGACACACAATTGTACATCTCTATGTCTCCTGATGACTCGAGGCCAATGGATGCACTTTTAAACTGTATTTCAGACATCAGATCCTGGATGGCAGAAAACTTTCTCCAGCTTAACCAGGCCAAAACTGAGGTTTTAGTCATCGGTCCTGAAGCCCAGAGAGAGACACTTCTACCCAAACTACAATCTTTATCTTTTAATCCATCATTACAAGTAAAAAATCTGGGCGTGATTTTTGACTCTGAGCTGACTTTTATTCCACACATAAAGAATATCACAAAAATAGGGTTTTACCATCTAAAAAATATAGCCAGAGTCCGCCTCGTTCTCTCTCGGGCCAACACAGAGATGCTAATGCATGCTTTTATTACAAGTCGTATTGACTACTGTAACGGCCTGCTTTCTGGTCTTCCCAAAAAGAACATGTCAGGTCTACAACTCTTGCAGAATTCAGCAGCACGTGTCCTGACGAAGACCAGGAGGCGGGCCCACATTACACCAGTTTTACGATCGCTGCATTGGCTCCCTGTGTGTTTCAGGATCGATTTTAAGGTTCTTTTAATGGTTTTTAAATGTCTTAATGGTCTTGGGCCTTCTTATCTCTCAGAACTGCTTTTACCCTATGAGCCCTCGCGGTCCCTGCGCTCCTCCGGTAGCCGGCTTTTAGTCATTCCCAAAGTCAGGACACACACACATGGTGAGGCGTCGTTCCAATGGTACGGCCCTCGCCTGTGGAACAGTCTGCCGGAGGATCTCAGGGGCGCAGAGAATGTTCACATTTTTAAGAGCAGGCTCAAGACCCACCTTTTTAGCTTGGCTTTCAGCTGATTTTTACTGTTTAAGTTGTAATTGGCTAATTTAATATTCTGTACAGGTTGTTTTTAAATAGCTTTTTATTGCTGTTTGGGCATTTTTAGATGTTTCTATTCAATGTTTTAATGCATTTCATACATTCTTATTACTTTTATCATTATTACTTATTACTTTTATTGTTCCTGGGTCCTTAGGTCTCTCCGGTGCTTTCCTCTCGGGGGCCGTCTGTCCGGGGTGGCGTTGGCCGATTGGATGCAGTATCACTGGTGCCTTGGTGGGGGTTGGTCTTCCATCACACCTCCCCTGGGCACCTTGGCCGCTGCGGTTACGGTTGCTCTGCCACCCCGGTGCAGACGGCTCCTCTGATGGGGTTCCCTCACTTTTTCCATCTGTACTCAGCCTCAGGTAGATCGATGTACAATTTTTTTTTTTTGGGGGGGGGGGGGGGGGGGGGGGGGGGGGCAGCTGGCGGGCGGGAATGTTTTTAAACTGCATAAGCGCTTTGAGTCGCGTAACCTGCTGGAAAAGCGCTTCATAAATAAAGATTGATTGATTGATAAACACACACATATATCTATGTATGTATGTATATACATATATATATATATATATATATACAGTCCTCAAAATTATCCATATCTTCCAATTAAAGAAGGAAAAAAAATCAGTGAAATAAGTTGAAATTGACAAAAGTAATCATAATAAATAAAAATTCCATGAAAATCATGACATTGATTTTGAATCATGGTTCGAAAGAAACATTAAAAGCAAACACATGTTTCGTTGAGCAACACTTTATGGCAATCTCTGCAATCAGGTGTTTTCTGTAATGTTTAAAAAGACTTCTACATCTGTTGACAGGTATGATGGTTCACTGTTCATGGGAAAGATGCTCTAATGTGTCTGGGACAACTTTGTTTGTTCATTTATAAAAATATTATTTCCAAGCACAATTTAAAAGCAACATTTTATTTCATTTAATTGTAATTTTGTAAATTGTGGCAGGAGCGTACTGTGCTCCGGCAGGTGGGCAGCTGAGATGAACTGTTCACTGAACTGTTTTGTTTGGCAGATGAACACCACTATTTCCAGTACCTTTGCAACTTTTTTCTTTTTTTTTCCCCCATCTTCATTTTTTCCCCTTCTGCAGACTGGGAGACTCTTCAGTTAGTTTTCCCTAAGCCTTTTTAATTAGCCAAAATAGGTCCATGGATCAGACTTTGTCCTTTTAGAGGTAGAAAAATGTCCAGAGCAGTGTCTGCGGTGCCTTCTTCGTCTTTAGAATAGAGGCCGCACATTGCAGACTGCGCATGCGTGCCTGTCTCTGAGTGACCGCTACTGCTTTTTCACCCAATGAGCAGTTTTACCATAAGTTTTTCAGAGTGCGGTAATCAAACACGGTTTTAACGGTAATTCAAATTTAAAACGGTAAAACTAACTGTCTGGAATTTTACCGTGTTTTACCAGTTTACCGGTAATGGTTACATCCCTATTCCAGTTGAATCAGAGAATTAATCTCAGTTCCAATTGATGCTCAATTCTCGATGCCCAACTCTACTGTCCCCCTGACTGTATTTCGGTTTTTCCCTTTGTTTTTGTGTGTTTGGGATGTTTCTGGGGGGAGATTTGCATATTTGTTTCCAGCCAATGACAGAGCTAAAGGCGTTGCACTCTGTGGAGATAAACTCATCGACTGGAGTTGTTAAATCACTCAAATTCTCAAGAAAGGAAAATAAAATGTCAGACGCAGCGAAGGAAGAGAAGTGCTCTGCCACGACAGAGCTTTAGATAGTGCATGCTCAAAAACAGGGTCAATATTGGTTTAGATTTCACCTGTTTCGGAGCTTTGAAGGAGAGGCTTGGGCTGAAGAGCAATGCGGCCATTAGGCCTAGGGGAGGGGGCACTCCAGATTCCCCCTGTATCTGTGCCTTATTTCACTCACACAAGTCGAGCATTTATTTTAAGGGGGGAAACTCTGGATTCTGCATTTAAATAGACATTTGTTTCAAGACCAGTGCTCAAAATCCAAATTTTTGTGTGTGAAATTGGAGTGGTGCACCTAATATTTGATCTGTCCTGGCTTCCGGTCAGATATTAATGGTCATGTAGACTGTGGAAAAAATCATTTTAAAAGTTGAAAATGCTTTACTGTAACATGCTGTAGACAGTATTAAATAAATAGGGCTGGGCATGTTGATTCAATTTTGCTTGAACACATTAATTAATTAACACTGACATTTATTTAATTGATGCAGGCTTATTTTTCTTTTTTCAAAGTCCATTGCTCCCTGGCTCTAAATACACAGACGCACCACAGATGACAGGACGGTGGACCCGGCGGAGAAAAGGAAGTACGCCGTGGTAAGATAGTGCAAGTTGGAAAAGCAGGGTTAATATTAGTTTGGCTTTTACCCGCTTCCGAGCTTTGAAGGAGAGGCTTGAAACTGAATAGGCTGAAGAACGATGCGGCCATTAGCCCGAGGGGCGGAGCGCTCAGTTTGAATAGTTTTGTTTACAAACAGAAATGGGGAGGAACTCCTGACTCTACCTTTAAATTTGTGGTTACAAGAGCGATATGTAGAACACACACCTCGGTCTGTGACTGTGACCATTTTGTGAATAGAAACATCTACATCTGCTTTTAAGTAAATACCTTTGTATCCCACCTCCTTCAACAAAACACAACCAACCTTATTACTGTGTATTACTCTGCTCCAATCTCTGGAATTCCTGATCTCTGTACAGTAGACGTTTCCCTCTCTTTAAAGGGACTAGAGGCAGGAAAAAAACAAACAAACAAACATGCATGTCCATTTTTTTTATACTAATGGGTAATGAAGCGCTAAATACCAAAAATAACGTTTCCACCCATGTTTCTCTTTGTTGCCTTGAACAGGCTGTGTGCTACAAGATGCGCTGTAATTCATTGTCCAAATTTCCCGCGCTGCCCTGCAGACGTGACGTCAAATGACGCTACATCCGCAGTTTTGATACAGGAAGAAGACAGTCGTGGTAAATTCAAACACTGTAAGCGATATTTATGGATTCTTCTGCCGTCAGCAAACAATCCAGATCAACTGAAAGACGCTAAAAAGTGTAACTATGAAGAAAAAGCTTAACAAACAACATTATAGCTTCAGTTTGTGCACGCTCCCGTAACGGCTTGGCTCGTGGCTGTAGTTGCCTGAAGCGGCAGTTGCGGCAGTTGCAAGTTTAGTTTCTTACAGTGTGTTCAGACCAAGCGCGATTTGGGCATCAAGGGCGTCAGGTTTACATGCAAAGTCAATGGCCGACGCGCGTCAAGGAGCGTCGGCCTGTCTTGCGGCGCGTTTCGCGCGCCGGACGCGGCGCGTCTAGGGCGTTAGCGCGTCGAGTTTTGAAATGTTCAGCATTTGCGCGTCAGGGGCGTCAGACGCCGGAGTTGGAAAATCTGAACTTTGGCGTCTTGACGCGGGGGCGTCGACCAATCAGAGCGAGTCATGACACAGACACACTTTTTCTGACAGGAGAGGAAACACACAGAAGAAACAGGGAAATCTCCTCTCTATCTGAAGACAGAGGAGGATAAACTGTGATCTGTGTCCGGTCCCGGTTTCTGAACGGTGGTTTGATGACCTGCTGTCCTGATGGGATGTACTGGGCTGATAATGCTGCCCCGCATCGGGACAGCGGGACGTTAAACTGGGCCGGATCAGACGGCTGAAAGTGCCACTCGCCAGCAGCTCCTGAAGTAAATGATGAAACTCATCACAGTCAGAACACCAGGAATCATTTGGTGAACCGGACACAGAGCAGAGATGTCCGACGACGACGTTCCCTGCTTTATTTATCACATTAAGCCGAGCTGCTCTCTCTCCTGCACCTGCCATGGTGCAGACAGACAGTGAAAGGAAAAAGAGAAAGGAGAGGCTCCTCCCACGGCGCGGCGAGCGCTGCTTGACTGGACATCTCTCGCACGCGTCAGAGCGTCAAGACGCGGGGAAACAGGCGTCAGACTTTTAATGACACGGCGTCCAACTTTGGGCGTCGGGCGCGTTTTTGACGCCCAAATCGCGCTTGGTCTGAACACACTGTTAATCTTGCCTTTAGTCCCTTAAATCCAGACTCAAAACTCTTCTGTGCAGATGTCTAATTCCACCTGAGACCATGTACATCAATCCAATATTGTTTTTTTTTTTTCATGTGGTAACTGTTTTTAGTGTTTAAACTTACTGTTTTTAATGTTTTATCTGCTCTGCACAGTGTCCTTGGGTGCTCTGATAAGGTACTTTTCAAATAAAATGTGTTATTATTATTGTTATTATTATTATTATGTAGATAATTATAAGGCTTGAAGCTTTTAAGATTGCTCATTGCTTCACAATCAGACAGAACAGAGCCTGAACAGGAGGGGAAATGCTTCGAAATGTACTGTGCATTTTGAAATTTTGTTTACATGATGCCCTGCAATTTTTTTTTTTTTTACATCGATTGACAGTTTAACCAGGTTAAACTGATTCAAAACCGATTCTTAAAGTATTGTTACGTACATCCCTAGTTACCTAGCAACTCAAATATTAATTTGCCCTCATCAATTCTCATCAGGCTCTTTAATGTTATTTCCATTAACATGGCATATCCTTGAAATTCATTCTACTGACTTGTTAGCTTTAAGTTAACACCATCTGCATGCTACAGCTTTACTCAACTTACACAATTTGCTTGAAAAAAAAACGTAATTTTTTGGCCTTTCGGCTCTGATTGGTTTGCTGGACATGACGAACACTGTGCTGCACCCTCTCCTAGGGCTCTAACGATACACCAAGTCACGATTCGATTCGTATCATGATTTTTGACCCACGATTCGATACACATAACAATTTTTTAAAATTTGAGAAGTATTTTATTTCAATAACATTTATAATAACATTTAACTTAAAGGGGAAACTCAGTAACTTTTTTACCTCAATAAATGCTTTTCGGAATCCCCGTGGGGCTAAACAAAGTGTTTACGGAGCGATTCAATGTTTCCCCCCCTCCCGCCGGGGCCTCTGGCCTGCGAGCAGCTCTATACAACTTTGCCTGCACCGACCCGAGCAGAACTTGCGACAACAGAAACCGCTGTACGGTACTCAGGTCCCCTATCTACCGAGCTGCTTCCAGCTCTGATTTTAACCAGACTACCAGCCCTAATTCGAAGAAAACATTTCTTTACCTTCACACCACCTAAACACGGCTCCTGGCTCTCATAACCAACTCTTTGCTGGACCAGAGTGATTCACGTAGCTTGCGCTGCCTGGGCGCCGGGTGAAGCATCACTGCTTCAGGCTCAATAATCACTTGTCACGTCCGCAAAAAAGTAAATAAAAGTTCGTATTCTTACCTGCTACTCGCCAACACCAGTGAAAAATATAATCCACGGCATATTTACCCGCAAATCGCGGGTAAAACGTCCCGTTTCAGAAGAGACAGGTCTTTGCTTTGAGCAGAGGGAGACGAGGTGCTGCTACCAACGCAGCAAAGTAGCATCAACAAGCTAGCAAAAGCTTAGAAATATATCCAGGGATCAAAATAGAAGAAAGACAGGTAGAGAAGCCGTCTGTGTGCTGTGGGGGTGTAAGGGGGAGTTGAACACGACAGTGAAAGGACGCCACTAGGGGGAGCCCTGAGCTGAAGTTACTGAGTTCTGCTTTAATCTAAGAAATAACCTAAACATAGCTGAAGACAAACAGTTCTCAAAATGGATGAATAAATAACCAAAGCTATAACATTTCTCTTTTTTCTAAGAAAATAATCCTTTTGAAAAATAAAAATAATTCAACTGTGCTGTTAATCAAAATGAAATTAAATAACAAATAAATCCTTGACAGCTTTCTACCTCAAACCTGTTTGGTTGATTTAAAACTAGAGTCCTTCTTCAGGAACAGCATCGTGTCCACACTTGCAGGTGAGAGGCTGTTCTCTGCTCCCTGCAGTTGAGAATTTAAACAGGAAGTTGTCGAGGAGATGGTGGCGTTATGATGGCCGAGCATGAGCCGACATTAACCAAACATAATTATGACTTACCAGCATGGTCCCAGAGAGGAAGGAAAGCCTTCAGACATCTCACTTTCCCGTTGAGTGGAACAGCTTATTTTCAGCTGCATCGCTGGAAACTCCAAGTTTCAAGTCAAAGGTTGAATATGGAACATTTTTATTAAAAGCTATATTTTTAAAAAGAATAATAACTCTGTAAGTTGTTTGGAGGGTTGCAGAATGAAAGTACAACATTTCCTAAAAAAATTTAATTTATTTATAAGAATATGTTATTTGAAAATAAATATAAAATAAATTCAAACGGGTTTGACACTGGCATTATGTTTATATCTACAAGCCAACATGCGAAGCTGGGAGGCCAGTTCAGCGTCCAGATCCTGTACCGATGCTTTCCAGCCATTACACCATGTGACTGAGGAGAGAGGAGGAGACGCTGGTCCTGGTGACAGGAGGGGCGGGTTGGCAGCACCTGTAGGAGTGGCTGCGGTTCAGTGATGCTGGAGGCTGTCTGCTGTCAAGAGGTCCACATGGACCAGATCATGCGTGGAGGATTTTGTATAACAATTTGGATTACACGTATGGATTATTGTACAGGGAGGTGGATATTTTGGAGGTGGTGCTGTCCCTGAAGTAGATCCGAGTGGAGAGGCGAGCGTCCGGGAAAACAGCAGGTAGGCTAACTAAGCTAACGGTAGTAACTGGTGGTTTAATGTAAAATAAAAGAAATGCTAGCGAGACAGGGATACAATGGAAAAGATGCAAAGCATCCAGGCCGGAGGATGAAGAAGGAGAGCGAGGTGTTTGGTAGAACCGGACCCGCCGTGGAAAACAGGGAGTCCGGGTTAGAAAGTTTTTATGATGGTCATTTCAGATCAACCTGCTCCAGAGCTCTTGTGTTCATTATCAGGCTGTGGGGAGGATTTATGAGTGTTGCTGTTTGACTTGTGTTTAATAAGCGGCTCAAAGGAATAGAGGCGGAGAGCTACGTACTGATGTTGGTACAGACTGATGCTGCAGACCAGCCGGTGAGTGGCGCTAAGCTTATAGATGGTGATATTAAAACACTCAAAGCAGCTGCAGGCTTTCGTCTGCGGACCTCGAGCTTACCAGACTCCATGTCTCCTGATCATTTTCGTAATTTTCTCTAGAAAATTCTCACCTTATGATCTGGAGTCAGGGAGGTTCCCTTTTTAGAGCCGCCAGCAGCAGCAGGACCGGTTTCTGGTTCGGCTGGAGGTTGTGAACAGTTCTGTCTTCAGCTTAAACTTTGGAAAACTTGCTTTTAGACCAGGAAGATACAGTAGTGGTCCCCTTTTGTCTTTTCTTTTCCTTTGGCTCACCGTCATTCAGCTGTTATCTTTATAATTGTAGATCGGACCAGAGGACTCTCATTCAGGACCGCAGGACTAACCAACCCGGTGACTTCAGAGCTTAGCGTAAGATGGCAGCGCTCTTGTCCTAAAAACATAAAAACTTTGCAACGTTTTTCTTTTATATGTTTATATTTTTCACGTTTGGTATATAATTATTGATAAGACCAGGACTAAGGCCCAATTCCAATTCCTATCTTAACCCTCAATCTTAACCCTCAAGCTCAACCCTCAATATTAGTAGCCCTCAAAACCAAGTGTTAAGGGCTATTTTGTGACTTGGAAATGGGACACCCTTAAATGCAGATACGTCTTTAAACTGTGGGGAGCAGCATTACGCCAAAGCGGTGTTCAGTCTGTCAATTCAAAAGAAGAAGAAGAAGAAGAAGAAGACGCAGACGCAGAAGAAGAAAAAGAAGAGAATTTATTTACATTTATTTACACTGATAACCCTGCCTATGGAGATATTCACCTGTCACCGCATACCACGGCTTTTTGAAAGGTAAACACCAGCAATAACGAAAGTTACGTAGGTTACTGTGGTTCTGTGCATGCCTGGATGACTGCAGTCAGCTGGCCTGCATGTCACCTGACTGACAATTGTCATTAGGACTCGACCTGCGAAGAGCGCGAGGAGCTTTGTTTAGAGAAGGAATGAAGCAGAACTATCGTTCCATAACTCTGCGACTACGGGAGATGACATCAGCCCGGTTTTCTTATACTGTTATCGGCACAAGCACGTTATAAAACAACGACATTAGCGCCGAGAAAAATGACCATTTTGTAACGTTAACTAACTTAAACGATAGCAACATGGCTTGACCGCACCGGCCGCTATTGACAAAAGATCGTAAAATAAATATTATGCAACAATAAAGTAACTAATCCATGACATGGGCCTAAACTAAGATAAAACAATGGTTTTCGTAATATTTATATCTCCATTAACAAGAAAATACTTAAGATTTGTTGCTCGCCTTCTTTGCTGCTTGCATTCTGGGGTAGCCCTTACTCACAAGGGTGGTGTCGGAGGATCTCAATATTGAGGGCGATTCAAACTTGCTCAAACTTGCCCCTTAACTTTCTGAGAATCGGGACAGCACTTGCACTTTGCTGGAGTGCACATTTTTGAGATTGAGGGTTAAGACAGGAATTGGAATTCACCCTAAGTCTAGTGAATAAAGTTAGGTTGGTTGGCCGTTGCATTTCCACTTTAAAGGCCTCCTTCCACTGAAAACCCGTTTAACTTGCTCCTTCTGAAATACGGAGGGTTTCCCCTTGTTTACTTACACATGCTGACTTGCTAGCGTTGCGTTCCCCCCAGTCGACTGTTCTTTCTCATCAGAGAAACAATACGAAGAAAAGAGCGAATCGGGAACAGCCTTGCACTTCTACGTCACATTGCAAATAGCGTATCCCACGTGGGGTTTATATCTGTCCATTGGAAGGCAGGTAACCCTCCACTACACACTAGAAGTGAACACAGCACGACTGTAGCTACGGAGTTGAGAAGCTAATTAGCTAACTGTTTGTTAGCATGGCGGAACAAACTTGTTTGTCGACTCTATTTCCTGTCTGTAACAAAATAAGAGCGGAGGCGGAGCTTCCTTCATACACTGACGGGAGCCAGCCAATCAGACGGAAATTCATGAGAAGGACCCGGAAAAGCCTGCCGTTGGACCACAAGCCTCTCTTCTAGTATACAAATACAGCTGGATACAAAGCAACCAGAAGGTTTTTTTTAACAGAAACAATGCAGAATGCATTCAATAATAATGGAGAACACAGAAATATTAATGAAATGACCATGGAAGTACAACTTTAAGTCAAATGGAAGGAGGCGTCTGGATGCTTTCACCGCTTCACTGGGATCCCACTGTTATTGGTCTTATTTGTTAAGATTGGATCGAAATCTAAGTTTATGTAAGCTAATGAAGAGGCCTAGGATTAATAAATAATTTTTTACTGGTTTCCGCGGCACGCACTAGCTGGTCATCAGTTCGGCTTCCCTCACATACCGACATCGGTCCTCCTCTCCATGCTTGGAAGATGGGGTGACCTGCGTAAGGTACAGGCTGCGACTCAACACTCCAAGCTGGAGCTGGTTAGGGCAGGGCCGCCGCTGATTTACCATCACAACACATAAAACCGCACAGCGGAGCAGCGGGGGTCTCATCACCATCCCGCATGCGTCCACCTCTCAGCTGTCCACGCGCTCGACCCAGCTGGACGTCCTCCATGCAGCTGGCCTGCCGAACACGACCAGGATCCTCTCCTCCTGTCCTTTCACTGTTTTCAGTGTCTGAAGATCTTCCATCATGCCCCTCAGTCCCACACTCCTGAGCTGCATGCATGCAAGTGGCTCCTCCCGGTCGATGGTTTAGGTACCGATGGAAAACTGACAAGTTTCATTTGACAAGCAGGAAAAAACATGCGTGACACTTTACTGCTGGTGCCCTTTAAACAGACCATGTTGTCTGGTTAGCAACTGAATGCTACAATAGTCTGTAGCCTGATGGAAAAAAATTCAAATAGTTTTCTGTGATCTGAGGAGTTTTAGAGCGTCTGAACTGGGCTTGGTGGGTGTCGCAATCCTGCCTTCTCTCACCGCGAGACAGAATTGTGGCTCTGAGTGTCGCGATTTTCATTTTGATATGGGTATCGTTACAGCCCTTCTTTAAGCATATTTTGAAAACCTGTATTTAACAAAACTTGAAACACTTGTACTTTGCTGATTGTTTGGCAATGCCACTTGCTATTGGAAGTTGTACATATGCATCCAGTACTTTTTCGTTTTCATTTAATTTCTCATACATAATGTATTGCATATTTTAGCATGTGATTGTATCACAGAGAGCGTTCGTTTACAGCAGGGATCCCCAATTCCGGTCCTCGAGGGCCGGTGTCCTGCAGGTATTATGAGCTGCCCGGCTGCAACACACCTTGTGAAGTTTGCTAATTACCCACTGATTGGAGTCAGGTATGTTGCAGCAAGGGAGCTCTAATACCTGCAGGACACAGGCCCTCGAGGACTGGAAGTGGGGATCCCTGGTTTACAGCTTTGGGCAATACTTTGACTCGGTTCAATCAGTTTATTGAGTAATTTAAAAGTTTCTCCTTTGGGTCCCGAAATAACACAACACTGGATAAGTGGCTTCTGTATAACAAAATGAGACAAGAGTGGGTTGCGTCTATTGTTTCCCCCAGTCTCTCATAAACACCTTGCTGTCACTGAGTTTCCAGATGGCCATGCTCCTCTGTATCCCACTGTTTATAGCTTTTAACTTCCTTGTGTGCACATTTGCATCGGGTCACTGCTCTCTTTGGCATGCTAGAGGAAGAAACACTGATTCCACCCAGCATGCCTCTCTTGGAAATATTATCTATGCAAATGGTTATTTGCTTGCTTTTTTAGGATTTTTTATTTTTATTTTTCGAGGAAATAAGTGGTTTAGTGTCAAACGTGCACCTTGAGGAGATACTATAGATACATGAGTCGTTGTGGCACTGTCAGCGTGGCTCCTTGGATACACAACTTGCTTTACCGACTTGGTTAAGGTCTCCTTCCTGATGACTGGTTGTTAGGAAACAGCAGTGAACTTTAAAGGATCTGTTCAGAGGTCCACACCAGTTTTATTCTGTATTTAATTGCGTCGGAGAGCAATCATTCTCTGCCCTACAAATCCCTGGTAAAGCTGTGCTTTACAATAGAGCCATAATTGCAGGAGTTTAATTGCCTGCCAATGCTCTGCTCCCACTGCCTGCTTGCATTGAAGAGCCCAATAATTAGAAACAGGGAGAAATTACGTGGCAATTTTGTCTTGGCAATTATCATAATGCAAAAGAAGTGCCATTAGTATTGTTAGCCCCATAGTACATAATCCTTTGACACTGTCAAGTTCCTCCTTAGCTGCTGGGTACAACAACTCTTGATTTCCCTGTAGCCTTTGCACTCTCTCAGTCACAACTTTAGTCATCAGCTATCCAGGCCAGTTGGTACACTTTGAGTCAAACAAGCAGACTGAACACATCCCATGCCCGGAGTGCAGGGAGGATTAGAAGTTACAGCATTAGCAATGTGCTTCCTTTAAAGGTATATAAATTGGGTGTTAATCCTCTTCTGCCTTGTCAGCTATGAAATTGTGTTTGATTTAACGAAAGAAAAAAAAAAACCTCAGTTGACAGATGTATTAGTACCACAGTGTCATTACTTTTCCTTTCACTGAATTTTCTCAAGTATCACATAAATTATAAGATCTGCAGAAAAGGTTTTTTTTTTTTACTTAATTTTTTTGTTTTCTTTTTTTAAGAGCAAACAAAAAAGCAAAACAAAATTAAATAAGTTTGTAGACAGTATTTAATACTGCCTCTAGATCCCTTAACCCTTTGACTCCTTTTTCTTTTTTTCACTCTTTTGTAAGCCTTTAAAGGTGCTGTGTTATGCGTTTCAAAGGTTCCAAAAGTCAACTATTGGAATATATAAGCCAAATACAGTGGGTATGGAAAGTATTCCCCTTTAAAGGTAGAGTCCAGAGAGGTCCCTTCACCGTTTCTGTTTGCAAACAACACTATTCAAACTGAGCGCCCCTCCCTCTCAGGCTAATGGCTGCCTTGCTCTTCAGCCTGCAGCTTCAACGACTCCTTCAGAGCTCAGAAGCGGGTAAAAGCCAAACCAGTATTGAACCCTGGTTTTCCAACGTGCACTGTCTAAAGCTCTTACCTCTTCTTCGGTGCATCCGCCATTTTTTCTTTCTTGTTTTTTTTTTCTTCGAGAGTTCGAGTGACTGCCGTCTGGTCCAATCATGAGCTTATTCCCACACAGCGTCATGCCCTTAGCTCTGTCATTGGCTGGCGATATAAACAGAAATCTCCACCCAGAAATGTCCCGACCACAAGAGAACAAAGCTAAAGAGCGAATTACAGACTGAGGGAGAGGGAGGTGCATTTAAACTCACCGCTGCACAAGAGTAGAGGCCCATAGGCGCAGTTTGAGATGGATTTCACTTGTACATGTCTAATGTTTATTTTCAGGGGGAAACTTTAGACTCTACCTTTAAAGTTTTCACTCTTTGTTTCATTACAGCCATTTGCTAAAATCAAAAAGTTCATTTGATTTCTCATTATTGTACACCCAGCACCCCATCTTGACAGAAAATAATAGAAATGTAGAAAGTTTTGCAAATTTATTAAAAACGAAAACTGAAATATCACATGGTCGTAATTATTCAGACCCTTCAGTGACACTCATATTTAACTCATATGCTGTCCATTTCTTCTGATCCTCCCTGAGAGGGTTCTACTCCTTCATTGGAGTACAGCTGTGTTTAATTGAACTGGTTGGACTTGATTACGAAAGCCACACACCTGTCTATATAAGACCTTATAGCTCACAGTGCATGTCAGAGCAAATGAGAATTGTGAGGTCGAAGGAACTTTCCAAAGAGCTACAAGAAAGATCTGGCCAAGGTTGCAAAAGAATTTTTGCAGCACATAAGGTTCCGAAGAGTAAAGTGACCTCCATAGTCCTTAAATGGAAGAGGTTTGGGATGACCAGAACTCTTCCTAGACCTGGCCGTCCAGCCAAACTGAGCAATCAAGGGAGAAGAGCCTTGGTGAGAGAGGTAAAGAAGAACCCAAAGATCACTGTGGGTGAGCTCCAGAGATGCAGTAGGGAGATGGGAGAAAGTTCCACAAAGTCAGCTATCATTGCAGCCTTCCACCAGTTGGGGCTTTATAGCAGAGTCAGTGCAAGACAAGAAATCCTCTTCCAGAGTGCTCAGGTTCTCAAACTGGGTTGAACGTTCACCGTCCAACAAGACCATGACCACACACAGCTAAAATAACAAAGGAGTGGCTTTGGAATAACTCTGTGACCATTCTTGACTGGCCCAGCCAGAGCCCTGACTTAAACCCAATTGAGCATCTCTGACGAGACCTGAAAATGGCTGTCCACCAACATTCACCATCCAACCTGACAGAACAGGAGAGGATCTGTTAAGAAGAATGACAGAAGATCCCCAAATCCAGAAAAACTTCTTGCATCATTCCCAAAAGACTCATGGCCGTACTAGCTCAAAAGGGTGCTTATACTCAGTACTGAGCAAAGGGTCTGAATACTTATGACCATGCCATATTTCAGTTTTTCTTTTTAATAGATTTGCAAACATTTCTACATTTCTGTTTTTTTCTGTCAATATGGGGTGCTGAGTGTACAGTAATGAAAAATAAAATAAACTTTTTTGATTTTGGCAAATGGCTGCAAAGAAACAAAGTGTGGAAACTTTAAAAAGGTCTGAATACTTTCCATACCCACTGTATATACAGTACATCAGGGAGGGGAGGGGGAGGGGGGGTATTGAACACGTCAACATTTTTCTCAGAAAATCTATTTCTAGTAGAGCTATTGACATGAAATTTTCACCAGATGTTGGCATCAACCCAAGTAAAGCACATATACGAAGAAATCTTAACATTTATGTCCATAAATTAAGTTATGTGTAACATGGCGAAGTGTCACAGGGAATAAGTATTGAATACGTTTACTGAAATTTATTTTATCACATAGGTTCTTTTTGTTGGTGATTACAGTCTCAAGATGCGTCCCGTATGGAGAAACCAGTGGAATACTTTGCTCTGGAGTGATTTTGGTCCATTCTTCTACACAAACTGCCTTCAAATCGTCAAGGTTCCGGGGCTCTCTTCTGTGAGCTCGAATCTTCAGTTCTTTTGGGTGATTGACTGGGCCATTCTAGCAGCTTTATTTTCTTCTTCTTAAACCAGTTGAGTGTTTCCTTGGCTGTGTGCTTGGGATGGCTGTCTTGCTGAAAGATCCACCCTCTTTTCATCTTCAGCAGCTGGCAGCAGATTCTGGTCCAGAATAAGGGCTGGACGATAATGGCCAAAAATAAATATCACGATATATTGAGCAGTTTACTTCGGTAATGATAAATGGACGATAGACCTACCTATAAACCAGCCAAAACAGACAAAAACTACTTTTATTTTACTTTTATTAAAACAGATATTCTGCCTAAACTGGAACTTCGCGTGACTTCTTGTTTGGCAAATAGATTAACAGGTTCCTCAATAAACACCCAGTAGATGTTTTGGACATATGAGAAGTACTGTGAAACTGAAATACAAATTAATGAATGAATTATTAATTATTAAAGTGATTAACTCAAATGAGTTAGATTCTTATTTACATATGAGCAAATATTACTTTGTGTCCATGAAAATCAGTGCTGACTCTCCCATTGCACACACAACTATTGATTTGCATGAATGCCAACTTAACATTGAAAAACCCGTAGACAAGCTAACGCAATTAGCATCACTACCGTTGTCAAAACGTTTAACACAAACAACATTCCTTCAAACGTTTATCACTTAACACTGACATCAAATAAACGTCACTAATCATTTACAGACATATGTTGTACAGAAAACATGCATAAGATGATGAAAAACACAAAGCTCCAGTGCAGGAATGTCACGTTACAAGAAACTACGGCAGGTTTGAGAGAACAAAAATGTCCCGTTTCTTAAAAGGGCCGCAGCACTGAACATACCAACATGGGAAAAAAATTACATTGGTTATCGCTATAAAAGTCGGTGTCTGTAAATTTTCAGTTTAACGCCCAGACCTATCCAGAATGTCTCTCTACTTTTCTCCATTCATTCTTCCTTTAGTGATATGAAGTCTGCCAGTACCACATGCTGAAAAACAGCCCCCACCATGATGTTCCCACCTTCAAACTTAACTTTTGCTATGGTGTTTTTGGAGTCAAGTGCAATGCCGTTTCTCCTCCAAAAATGTTGTGTCTTATGACATCCGAAGAGTTCAGTTTTGGTCTCATCTGACCAGACTATTTTTTCCCAGAATATCATGGGTTTGTCCAGATGTTGTGTTGTCAACTTCAAATGAGCATCAACATGCTTTTTCTTCAGAAATGTAGTCTTGTATGGTGTGCATACATGAAGTCCATGGTGGTTGAGTGCATTACTTCTTGTTTTCTTTAAAACAACTGTACCTGCTGATTCCAGGTCTTTCTGAAGCTCTCCACGAGTGGTCCTGAGCTGTTGGAGAACCTCTCTGATTATTGTTCTGACTCCTCTGTCTGAAATCTTGTGAGGAGCACCTGGCCGTGGCCAGTTTATGACGATGCCGTGTTCTTTCCACTTTCAGATATTTCAGTGGTGCTAACTGGAACTTTCAAAAGTTCAGAGTTGCACCTGGAACCAGTGCCTTCAGTGTGTTTTGCAGTGTTTTGTGTGTAGGCCTTAGACAGCTCTTTGCTTTTCCCCATCATTGAATGCTTCTTGTCTGACACCTTGGTGATGAGAAACCTTTCTAAAGGCATCAATCAGGACTAAATCAGCTGATATTACTTTTCACTAATAGGGGACAGGATTACTTTCTAAATACTGACAGACTCCAGCTACTTCTTTGGCTTTCCATAACTTTTTGCGCCTTCATGTCTTCATGCGTTCAATACTTTTTCCCTGTTTCATTTCACTATATTACACATAATTTATGGACATATGTTAGGATTTCTTTGCATGTCTGCATTACTTGGGTTGTTGCCAACATCTGGTGAAAATTTCATATCAATAGTTCTATTAGAAATATATTTTCTCAGAAAAATGTCTATGTGGTCATACTTATTTTTCCCCGCTGTATGTACTGTATGTATATATATGATGTACTGTACACACACATATATATATATTTACACAAGAGCGTTATTACACTTTGGAGTCACTCGACAGTAGCTTTGGAGTCACAGCTGCTGACATAACAGCAGCACACTGTCTACTACTGGTGTGAAAATAGTAAATGGCAGATTCGACCACTGTAAAAGGATAAATACACATTGCTGCATCTTTGGGAATGGTTTATGAAGCATGCTATTTGTTCATGATGTTTACATCCTGAACATGCAGGACATACCTGGGATCCAAAGTTTTCACAATCATCTGGATGGTCTACTTCAGGGTCAAATCTTAAACTGTGTTGAAGTGATATTGAACAGCTGCAAGTTCACTTCTGTTGTAAAATGGATACTTGTCCTAATCCTTTTCATCATGTTGAGCTTGCAACTCTGAAGTGTGTTATTTTGAAATGCCTGGATACAAAAAATATGGAAAAATCATCAAGAAGATTTAAAGATCAGTGAATGTGTGTACGGTATATTTGGATATAAAAAAAGCTTACTAATGCTAAAAAATAAAATTTTATAACTGGATAGTCTTGCATCAGTTCTGATATCAACAGTGCTGATTCATGCCCTATAGTTCACACTTTACACAACACTACTATACAATGTTTCTCAGATTTTTTTTTATCTGTCTGAACATATACAC
Source organism: Atherinomorus stipes (assembly GCA_023101725.1). Classification (NCBI taxonomy): domain Eukaryota; kingdom Metazoa; phylum Chordata; class Actinopteri; order Atheriniformes; family Atherinidae; genus Atherinomorus; species Atherinomorus stipes. The sequence goes on along the minus strand of JALJCO010003294.1, from coordinate 10,865 downwards.
AAACTCTGAGTATTCCTTTAGCCACTGTGAGCAACGTCAGACGTGAACTGTGGCCACACAGCATCGCATTTGTTAAAGAAGTGATGACATAGCAGTAAAAACTAGTTTATGTTGTTGGCATTACTGCATATGTAAATACTCCAAAGAAAAAAAACAGCATTTTTTTACAGCAGGGTATTGTTTTGAAACGCCAGACCTCACTTCCTCAGCAAAACAGTTGGGTCCGGTTATGATATGCAGCTTTACCCGGAGACCACGTTGACTTCCTTTTGATTGGCTACACCTTATTTGGCTATGACCTTATTTAGAGAAACTAGGTCATGCTGCGGTCGGAGTTTGCTAAAGGCTAACTGCTAGCAACGCGGGCACTTCAGACAGTGAGCTACGTTTATCAGACAAGACAGCATTTAGAAAATAAATAAACTTACAGGTAATGACAAGGTTGTGGTCGCCTCCCTCAGTGTTGCTGCAGAAGTTTTCTTTTAAATCCATTTGTTTGAAAACCCAGACCTGACTGCACAGAAGTTACTACTCAGCTACACACACGCAGCTGAATCAGACAGGGAGGGGGAGCGCGGAGCCATGCAAACGGTGCATAGACCGTTAGGAGAGAGAGAGGTGGGGGGGTTCTGTTTACTTGATAGTGTGCTCTTATTGGAGCAATTGAATAACGTAGAATGATAGAACTACGTAGAATGATAGCCTGCTGTCTGATTCAACCGTTTCTGAACAGAGAGACAAAGCTGACAGACCATAAACAGGGACTTTGATTCTCACTCTAGACATTCACATGGCCTCATCAGTGCACAACAGATCATATTGTACCCCCAAAACCCCAGAAAAGTGAAATTTGATGTCATGGCACCTTTAAAAACCTGAAATAATAGCAAGTGGGGATGTCCCAATACCACTTTTTTGCCGACCAAGTACAAGTACATGTACTTGCATTTGAATACTTGCCGATACCAAGTACCGATCCAAGTACCTAATTAATGGGGATGAGAGGCGTTACTTTCTTTCTTTCTTTTATTTATTTATTTATTTTTTGGGTTTTGTTATGTGTTTTAAATAAAGAGAAGCATCTCTGCATGCTCAGATGTGATGCGGGCATGTTGCTGCCAGCTTACTACAACATTAAATACCTCGTCAGAGCAGATATAGAAGCTTATAAACAGCCTCTGATGCAGTTGCAGTTCGCTTTATTTTAGCAATGCATCGTCATAATTATACATATTCAAACTTATACCAGCTTAACAAACATAGACTTGGAAAGTGTAGGAAACAGAATTAACAGGAAACTCACCACCAACAAAGTGAATCCTGAATGAAATGTCCACAACTATTTGTATGTATGTGGGGGTAGCGCAGGTCCAATTGAGGGGAGAGAGGAAAAAAAGTCCCGTCCGACCGCCGCCAAAGTTTTGAAAAGTATCCCAGGGATATGATACATGTCAGATATACACCCAGATAGCAAAAAGTGATTGAATCAATATTGAAATATGGTCAGGCTGAAGCATTGAATCAACATTGATGTCTGATATTGAAAAATACATTGAAAGTGCTCGCGAAGATCAACATTGAAATAATGTTAAATTTTCAATTAATTCTAAGAGTGAATCAACATTGATTCAACTACGTTGAGATCAACGTTAAAATGTTGAACTTTCAATCAATTCTGACAGTGAATCAACATTGATTCAATTGCAGTGCGTTCAGATGAACATTGAAATAATGTTGAATTTTCAGTCAACTCTGACATTGAATCAACATTGATGTCTGACATTGAAAGACACATTTAAAGTGTTTGCTATGATCAACAGTGAAATGTTTATTTTCAATCAATTCTGACAGTGAATCAACATTAATTCAACTATCTTAAGATCAACATTGAAAGAATGTTGAACTGCATCAATACTGATTCAGCTACATTTGCATTGTATTATACATTCAAACAATGTTATCATTAAAGGGCCATTTCAACTCTTTTCTACCTCGGGATATCTTTAATGTGCCTCAATGAAAAATAACTTACTTTTCATGGTAAAACACCAAATAGAGTAAAATGATAATTTTTTTAAATGAGGCATATTAAAACCATACAGATGAAGGTTAAAACCCAAAAATGGCTCATTAAATAATCTGTACAGCAGTGGTTCTCAACCTTTTAACACAAAGACCCCACTATACTGGGACATTTTTACAGGACACATATTTAATTGTGATTATGTCATGTGATATTCAAAAATGTGTCGCACTTCTTGATTGGCTGGTTCAGAATATATTTTTTCAGGAAACCAAAAAACATAAAAACAGAGCATTACTAATTTAGCTATTTCTTAAAGATTCAAAAGAAATTAAACTTTTGAAATGCACACTGTCTTTAAACAGTGACTACAAAAAACTCAGTTTATGCCTTTTAAAAAATGCCACATTCTACCCAGCATTCATGAGTCATGCAGGGCTTTCCACAGAGATACCAAGTAGCCAGCCATAACGTCTAAGAAGCCAGCCAGGTTGGGGGGTATATATATATATATATATATATATATGTATGCCCTGCGACGGACTGGCGACCTGTCCAGGGTGTACCCCACCTCTTGCCTGATAGTAGCTGGGATAGGCTCCAGCAACCCCCGCGACCCTGGACTGGATAAGCGGTACAGCAAATGACTGACTGACTGACTGACTATATATATATATATATATATATATATATATATATATATATATAACCCGGCCCGTGTGAGGAACTGCGCCTCTCCACACCCAGCGACTCTGCGTTGTGTTATGGTGAGGTTGTGGTGTTGAGGAGGGACGAGTCGGACACAGGTGGCTGTCGTATTTATGGCTCGGACCACGCCGTTTATTCACCTCAGGTCGTGTTGGCAACTTCACCCTTATGACGGGACACAGTCAACATTAACGCAAAAATAATAATAATAATGATAAAAACAAAAGATTCATAGTGAGCCTGCAGCACAGAACGAGCTAGGAGCTAATGCTGTAGCTACACAGGAAGCTAACGAGAGTCACGGCTGACATTCTTTTATAAACACACATAAAATTAAACGATTCAGCTCCGAATATCTTCCTGAACTTGGCGCCTACCATATCTTTAAACACACCAGCCTAACAGATTACATGGAAAGTGTCAACATGGAAAAGTGTCAACTTTTATCATTTTAATCCACATTTTTGCAGAACACTATTTCTGCTGCTCACCTTATGACGGGACACAGTCAACATTAACGCAAAAATGGCGCTGTTGCGGGAGAACACCAAACAAAATACGGTGGCCTGCTAGGACAAGCTGCCGTACCCGCTAAACCCCCTGAGGGTAAAAGACAATATCCAAGCGCCATCTGCTGGCCTAGTTAGGCAACTGCCCTACATCCACCCCTTCTTTAATGGATGGCGTCCCAGTCATCGGAGCAAATCAAATGAAAACTAGACATAAGCAAAAAAGAGAACAGTCCAAAAAATTAAAGTAAATGTGTGTGGAGTGTACGACATGTAAGCTGTAGTAGGGTGAGACGTCCAGCTACATGTCTCCTGCAGCTCTCCTTGCTTTGGCTCTCTGCCACAACCTCCATCCTCGTTCTATCTTCTGCCGGTCCTCCTCAGATGCCACGACTTGTGACTCATATGTAAGTTTCTTTGGGGGACGTCGATTTCTCGGTGCATTCCTCCTTGGAGCACTGAGTGTAGCAGGCGACTTGCTGCCCCTGGTTGTTACATGCTCCTCCCCTCCTTCACCCACTTTTTCTGTCTCCACATCCTCCTTCTCCACCTCTGCACATTCAAGCTGTTCATCTGTTGTCTCCAATAAACACTTCTCCACCTTTGCTAGCAAGTCATCCTCCTCTGGGTCCTCAACTGGATCTGACTCATCCTCTTGTGTTGACCCTTCTGCAGCTCGTTCCTCAATGTCCTCTGCAGCCTCCATCCCCATGTTCTCCCCTGTGTCTTGCTCAGCCTCTTCTCTTGTCGTCCCACCAGCCTGCTCCACTGGAAGAAACATACATTGTGTGAGGAGGTTGCGGTGGACCACCCTTTCTGTGTCGCCATTTTCCAAGCGAACCACATACACAGGTACATTGGGCTGCTTCTTCACCACAATATACGGCTGGGGTTCCCACTTGTCTCCCAGTTTCTGCCGCCCCTCCACATGACACACTTTAACCAAAACTCTGTCACCCTGGTTGAAGACTTGACTCTTTGCCTTCTGATCATAGTATTTCTTTTGTTGTCCCTTTGCCTGGTGAGAGGTCTGGTTAGCCTGCGCATAGGCCTGTGACAGACAGTCATGCAGGGTCTGGACATACTCACTATAGTCGCATTCACACGTTCCCTCCTTGGTGGTGTGGAGCCCAAAGATCAGGTCGACCGGGAGCCTGGGGTGCCTGCCAAACATCAGGAAGTATGGTGCATATCCTGTAGAGTCATGGCGTGTGCAGTTATAAGCGTGTGTCATTGCGTCCAGATGTTCATGCCACCGGGGCTTCAGGTGAGGTTCCAGCGTCCCGAGCATGTTCATGAGGGTGCGGTTAAACCTCTCTGTGGTCCCGTTGCCCTGGGGGTGATAGGGAGTTGTGTGGGTCTTGGTGATACCGGTACACTTACACAACTCCTTCACAACAGCACTTTCAAAATTGCGCCCCTGGTCTGCATGCAATTTCAACGGAAAACCAAACCGACAGAAGAAATTACTCCACAGCACTCTGGCAACAGTGTTGGCTTTCTGGTCTTTAGTGGCGTAGGCCTGTGCGTAGCGTGAGAAGTGGTCAGTGACGATGAGGACGTTTTCTATGCCACCCCTCGACTTCTCCAGGGTCAGAAAGTCAACGCATATAAGCTCCATGGGGGCACTGCTGTGGATGCTGACTAAGGGAGCTCTGACACCTGCGGTTGGGGTCTTTCTCAAGCAGCACCTCTCGCACTGCTCACACCAGGCCTTAACCTCTTGGAACATCTTTGGCCAGTGAAATCTCTCCCTTATCAGCTGTACAGTCCTTTCGAAGCCCAGGTGCCCTGAGTCATCATGAAGAGCTGTCTTGACTGATTCACGTAGCTTCTCTGGCAGTACCAGCTGCTCTACTACTCCCCTCTGGTTGTCTCGGATTCGGCGGTACATGATACCCTCTCTTATTACTAACCTCTTCCACTCCTTTAAAAGAAGGCACACCTGCTCACCGCCACTGATCCTCTCACTACGGCTTGGCTTCTTGTTCAGAGTCTTATAGTGCAGAACAGGACCAATAACAGGATCTTCCTTCTGCCCTACACGGATCTCCTGTTTCGTCATGGAAGGCAGTGACTCCATCCCTACGTCCCCATAGGGCTCATTACATCTGGGAGGCTCAGAGTGGGGTGCCCCTGAGGTGGCTGTGCTCTGGCTTATGGGGCTCGCTGGGTTCTGTGTGGGCAGACCCATGCCATGCTGGGGCTCACAGGACCTCACCTGCTGGGGGCATGTCTGCAGGGCCTTGGTGACCTCCTGGGTGGACAAGCGTGAGAGGGCATCAGCGTTGGCGTTGCTCTGGCCCCTCCTATACTGGATATCAAACTCAAAGCTGGCCAGCCGAGACACCCACCGCTGGCCCGTGGCATCCAGCTTTGCAGAGGACATGACATACTTCAGAGGGTTATTGTCAGTGAGGACTGAGAATTTACGCCCGTAGAGGTGGTCATAAAATTTGTCCGTCACTGCCCACTTCAAAGCAAGAAACTCGAGTTTGTGGGCAGGATACCTCGTCTCCGCTGGACTCAAACCTCTGCTGGCAAAGGCTATGACCCTCTCTGCACCACCCTGAACCTGGACCAAAACGGCACCGAGCCCCTCCCCTGAGGCGTCGGTCTGGAGGACGAAGGGCAGGCTATAATCGGGGTAGCCTAGCACCGGGGCGGTTGTGAGCCTTTCTTTCAAGGTCTGGAAAGCATGTTCGCAGTTGGCAGTCCACAAAAAAGGGGGTTAGGTTCCAGGCTTTTTCTTTCCACCCCGTTTCTTTCTTCTGGGATCACCAGTAGTGAGGCGGTACAAGGGAGCAGCCAAGGCGGAGTATCCACTTACGTACCGCCTGTAATACCCAGCAAACCCCAGGAATTGCAGCAACTCCTTGCGGTTGGTAGGTCTTGCCCAGTCCTGGACCCTGCTGATCTTCTCTGGGTCTGTCCGGATACCCTCTGCAGACACCAGGTGGCCCAAATACTGCACTTCTTTCCTCATCAGCTGACATTTGGAGGGTTTCAGTTTCAGGCCGTGCTCCTGAAGCCGATCAAACACCAGTTGCAGTCTCTCCAGATGCTCATCAAAGGATTTGGAGAATATGATGAGATCATCTAAATATATCAGCAGGTGGGTGAAGTTGAGATCTCCGAAGCAGCAGGTCATAAGTCTTTGAAAGGTAGAGGGGGCATTCTGCAGGCCAAAGGGCATTCGGTTTGCCTCAAACAGCCCCATGGGGGTGCTGAATGCTGTCTTCGGTTTATCATGCTCCGCCACTTCCACCTGCCAATATCCTGACGTAAGGTCAAGTGTGGAGAAGAACTTGGCCTGCCCAAGCGCTTCCAGGGCCTCCTCTATTCTAGGCAGGGGGAAGGCATCTCTCCGTACTGCAGGAGTTAAGCTTCCGGTAGTCGATGCACAACCTTAAAGAGCCGTCCTTCTTGGTCACAATGACGACAGGGGGAAGCGTAAGGACTCTTGCTGGGCCTAATGACCCCTGCTGCCTCCATCTCGATCAACAGCTGTCTCACATCCTGCCACTGGGGAGGGAGGAATCTTGCGAAAGGGGAGCCGAAAGGGCCTAGAATCCACCAGTGGGATTTCGTGCTGCACCGTCTTTGTATGGCCAAAGTCCAGGGGATGTTGAGAGAACACACCTACATTCCTCTCCACAAGATCTTTAAGGAGGGAACGCTGGTGCTCACTCTCAACGCTGCCTCACTCAAGTCCCACTCCCGCAACTTGCCACAACCTGGTCCAGACTCAGGCATGCATCTTTGTTACCATCACTATGGCGTTCACTCTGCTCTTTATTAGAAAAATCCACAACACTGTTCACCAGGGAAACCCTGGCCAGATGTGTGCGGGGCTTGATGGTAATAGCATGATGGGACAAGTTCATCACCCTCACAGGAGCACATCCCCTCTTTACATCAGTAAGGACCTTGGCCACTAAGAGGTCGACAGGAAGTTTCAGGGAGGAGTGGCCTTCAATTATTGCAGTGTAAGTTTTCTTTGTGGGCCAGCTGTCACCTTACACATGAGATCCATTTCTTTTCCTCCAGGAATGTGTATTTTACGGCCAAGATACACAGCAGGGCCCACTATGTCGTCCACATCCCGTTGTTCTTTGTCCCCAATCTCCAATAGGGAAGTGTACCACTCTGGATGGCTCTCCTTGACTTGATGGAGAAACTGCTGGCCATATGCTGCCTGGAGGTGGCTTCTGGAGGCACGGAGGACATTAGTGCCCACCAGCAGGGGGACAGAGGAGCGATACTCTGAGTCAGTTACAACAAAAGCTGGCACATTCTTGAACTCTTTCCCCAACACGTTCAAGTTAATACGCAGAACCCCATGATAGCTTACACTTTGACTGGCTGCACCTTCAATGGGAATTTTGGAGGGCTGGAGTTTCTGTCTCTGAAGGATGGGGTGGTGGTTGCGCCAGTTTTTATGCGTAATACTGGTTATCTGAGAGCCAGAGTCAATGAGCGCCCTGCACTTCATGCCATTGACTTCCACCTCTCCTCGTTCCTGGGGCCCACTAAGAGTGTGGCCTCTCCTCCGTCACCAATCTGGTTCACCTGCAGTGGGGGGTCTTGCTGTCTGCCCATAGTTTCCCCGACAACCACGGGCTCTAGCTGTTTAAAGGCCGAGCTGGGTGAGTTGTTGTCCCTTGGGCTGGGGTGGCAGGCTGAGGCTGGTGACTCCATGTCATATTAGAATCTGGGAATACTGCTCTGCAGACCCGGGCTATATGTCCTTGTTTCCCACACCGGTGGCAAGTGACAGTTGATGTCTGCGTCGTAGGTCCAGGGGTGGTCGGACTCTTGGTGGGGGAAGGGGGGGGGGCAGAGAGGGGAGCAGCAATTCTTGATTCAAGGTAAGTCAGCTTAGCCATCTGCTCCTCTTGGCAAAGGGCTAATTTCTTGACCAGCTCTGTCAGCTCGGACCATTCTGATGTATGTTTAGCTTTCTCTGTCTTCACATTTAAATTACACTCTGATGCAACCTGGACCTGTGCGTAGGTTTTCTTTGACCTGTTAAAGGACTGGAACTTTTTTGTTTCTTTTGCCAGATTTCTGAGTTCATCTTGTAACTCCCGGAAGCTCAAAAGCCGAGGTTTCATTGGGGAGATCCTCATGTACACCTCCTCGTCGTTAAGTCCACGTAAGAACTGCCGGGTGAGTTTACTGTCACGGTCAGGGAAAGGCTTACCACTTCTTTGAGTTTCTTCTACGGCCCTCAATGTTGCCTCTAGTGTTATAGCATAAGAGCAGGCGGATTCCCCTGACCTCTGTACACGCTCATAGAAGTCGGCTAGCGGGTCCAAGGAGCCCTGGGTGTCACCATACTCCGCCCTCAGTTCCTCAAATGCTTTTTCAGGGGTTTGACTATGGGAGGGTAGATTGAGGACCAGTTTTCTCGCCTCGCCGCTCAGGTGCCGCACCACCGTGGAGAAGCGGAGGTGATGGGGAGCTCTATTGCTTCCAGGAGGTACTGCATGTCACGAATCCAGTCCTCTATAAGCATCCTGCTGTCTGCATTGCCAGTGAAGACTTGGACATTCTTCACCTGGTGGGTCTGGGAGGAAACCGCCATATGCTGTTGGTGGCAAACTTGGGGTGGGCTATGGCTCCGGCAGGTGCATTTAGGGACATGCGCTGGATGGAGGATGGAGGCAGGGGGGGGTGGGTCGGGGCACTGCATCTGGGTATGAGCTGACTTGATGGGCTGATGCCTGTGACTGTGGATACACTGGGGCTTGAATGTGAGGAGATGTGTGGTCAAAATCTGCATAAGCAACATTTGTGTGTGTGTGTGCAGTGGTTTGTGGCATATGCAGATGGGGGGTTTGTCCATAAATCTGGGCCTTGAGGTGTCAAACCAGCTGCGGGGGGGCTCCAAATATTGTTTGGAGTGTGTTGTATTGGAAAACTTGTCATGGGGGCTTGGGGCGCAGATGAGAAGTCAGCATGGCTGGTGGGGACCTGTGGACGAGGCTGATACATCTGCATTGGGTAAGGGAAGATGGCCGCCTGGTGCATGGTGGGCTGCTGTGCCACTTGTTGCTCTGGGAGGTTGGGGAGTGGGAGACTTTGAGGTGGCATGGTAGGCATGGGTCTGTGCACACTGGGCTGGGGCTGAAAGGCAGGAGTCATGCTGATTTGCACAGCCGTCTGGGGGACGGAAGGAGTTGCACCTGGGAGTACAGGGGATGGTGGTGGGGGCACGCGAGCTGGAGCAGCATGAGGGTCAGTATAGGGTGACAAGGTTGGGGGTGATGGGGTAATCTATGTGCCCAATCCTATGTTAGCGGGCCGCCGGACTGGTGTGTGGTACTGTAGCTGCTGAGGAGGGGACCTGGGGAACTGGGTAGTTAACTTTGACCTCACAGATGACTGTTGCCTGTGGGTGGCAGCTCCTTCAGTGAGGAGGTGAGTAGGTGTCCTCCCGGGAGGGTCAATAACTGTGGCCTGCTACAAGCCCAGGGGTGAGTGGGGGATCTGATGTTGCTGCAAAGGGACCCTGTTTTGAGTCCGCATAATCACTCATCATCTTCAGGGTTCTCTGTCTGAGATTGAAGCAGCAGTATAAAGAGTCTGAATGTGTTTTTGTATTATTTGTAATATGTTTCTCTGCTTATGAGAAGAACTGTGTGGATTTGTTTGTGTTGAATAACTAAAATAAAATGTGTGGCAGGATTATCACCTAATATATAAAAAATTCACACTTAAATTTAACTCAACACAATGCTCAGCACAGAGACTATTGATGAAAAACAAAAACAACCACAAAGCAAAATGTCCTTCGATTTTCAAAGGATATTTCAGCAGGATAAATGTCCTTGTAGAGTCACACAGTCTGATAACAGTTCAATACGGCGGTGAAGTTGAGGGGCAACGGCCAGCCCCGCTCCCTCTCCTTCGGTCTCGAGGCGCCACAAACCGGGTCACGGCACCAAAGATGTAACCCGCCCGTGTGAGGAACTGCGCCTCTCCACACCCAGCGACTCTGCGTTGTGTTATGGTGAGGTTGTGGTGTTGAGGAGGGACGAGTCGGACACAGGTGGCTGTCGTATTTATGGCTCGGACCACGCCGTTTATTCACCTCAGGTCGTGTTGGCAACTTCACCCTTATGACGGGACACAGTCAACATTAACGCAAAAATAATAATAATAATGATAAAAACAAAAGATTCATAGTGAGCCTGCAGCACAGAACGAGCTAGAGCTAATGCTGTAGCTACACAGGGAAGCTAACGAGGAGTACGGCTGACATTCTTTTATAAACACACATAAAATTAAACGATTCAGCTCTGAATATCTTCCTGAACTTGGCGCCTACCATATCTTTAAACACACCAGCCTAACAGATTACATGGAAAGTGTCAACATGGAAAAGTGTCAACTTTTATCATTTTAAGGTCCACATTTTTGCAGAACACTATTTCTGCTGCTCACCTTATGACGGGACACAGTCAACATTAACGCAAAATGGCGCTGTTGCGGGAGAACACCAAACAAAATACGGTGGCCTGCTAGGACAAGCTGCCGTACCCGCTAAACCCCCTGAGGGTAAAAGACAATATCCAAGCGCCATCTGCCTGGCCTAGTTAGGCAACTGCCCTACATAT
>JALJCO010003291.1:0-78303 GCA_023101725.1 Atherinomorus stipes | reverse complement strand
TTTGGTTGTGGTCCACGCCAAATGCCTCTGGCTATGTGCCTTGATTAGGACTTCCTATGCCAGTGGTGATGGGGATGGACTACATGAAGCCTGAATGGAAGCTGCCTTTCAATGATTTCATGGGACATCCTGCTTGTAGCTTTGCCCCATTGGTTGAATTGCCAATTAAAATGGTAAGCAACCAATCGCTTCCCATCTCAGTGTGTGCTTCCTGCTAACATGAAAACGCATGCATGTGTTGCTGTCTCTGTATGCCCAGGCAGTGTCACATCCTCAAAAAGCTTCCCTCTCACAATTTGGCAGTAACTCTATACTGGGTGCAGATGGCCTATCTTCATCCACTGTTAGCATTTATCTCCTTGTCAAATCTTTTATTCTGTTAACTTTTACCTTAAGCATCTCAAAACTTTTTTTGGAGAAAAGAACAATTTGTCTGTAGTTTACTGTGTTCCAGCCTTGTGGTTTTCTTTGCATGGCCTGGATATCTGCAGAGGGTAAAACCCATATCCTGGGAAGGAGCTTCAGCCTCATAGAGCCTGCTGAGAAACGAAGCTGTGGGGCTTTTTTACAGTGACTTTGCTCCACGACACTCTTTCTGTTCCTTCCTGCGTCAATTGCTCTGATCTGATCCTTAGTAAACATTTACCCATCTTTATTTTTCATAGAGACAACTTTTTCGCAGGACTGTGTTAATTTTTTTTTGTCTGTTAAATGCTCTTTCTAACTTTCTTACTTGCCCCTTTTGGCTCTCTGATTCCTCTCTCTCAGGTTTTGGATGTTAGTTTCCTGCTCACATGGCCTGTTAACACAGGCTCCTGTCTCTGTTGACCCCTCCACGCTGGATCCTGGCTCATTTGTCTCTGCTATGTCCCTCTTCTCTGAGCCTATAATTTCATCTTTCTTTTTGTTGCTCCCTTTCCCTTATCTCACTCGCCTCACTTCTGTTGCTTCCTTCCTCAACCTCTGAAATGAATATGCCACTGTTAGTAAAAACATTAGTTGTCAATTAATAAATGTTAAAAATATTGCTCACTCGTACTATGATTCATACCAAAGTTGACTACAGAACAGTATGTATGGTCACTGGTCAGTGCATCAACATTCAGTGGAAGTTCTCCTGTATTTCTCACTGCAGGACCCTTCCTCCTCTTTGGTTCTCGGCGGTGGACAAAAGAGTTGGAATAGCATCAGTCCTCAGTCTCACTTTGCCTGTCTTTGTTCTTGTAAACTGCTCTCCCTCAAAATGTGCCTGCGGGAGCAGCTCGTTGTTTAATTTCACATGTTGCATTTTTATTGGAATCTTGTGCATATGACAGTAAAACATGTTTAACCCTGATTTAGAATCTTTATATGTGCAGTATAAACTTACCGCACACAGTTTTCTGTTATTGTAAGTACTGCTGGAGATGGTGAGATTGCTTCTGCTGACTTGGGCCAGCCATTTTTTTCTTCTCTCTGTCTTTAGGGAAGCCATACATTAGGATCCCTTTGTCGGACCGATTGGTGCATCCAAATGCAGCACAGCCCACCATGGTAAGACAATCAACCTATAAAGGAGTTTTAATATGTGAAATATAATTCATTTGATTTGGATGCAGTGCAGAGATGATCATCTCTCACATGTGGAAGATTTGTTGTAATGTTATTGTAAAGGGAAGGAACGATTTTCAAAACCTCCATCACAGTGGAGCTGCAGCTATCACTCAGAGCAGGGGTGAGCAACTCTGGTCCCCAAGGGCCAGCACCCTGCAGGTAATAGAAGATTCCCTGCTGTAACACACCTGATCTAGACTCAGACTTAACTTAATTAATCTGCAATTGGCAGACTTTCACAGAAGCTCTGTGCAGGCTTTGACTTGTCTGCTAATAAAGTCTAAGTCAGGTGTGTTGCAGCAGGGAATATTGTATTACCTGCAGGGTACTGGCCCTTGGGGACTGGAGTTGCCCACCCTGACTTGGATAAAAAGTTGGCATCCAGGGTATCTGGGAATATATATTTAAAAAAAAAAAAAAAAATCAATATCGCTTTATTAACTTTAGCCTGAATGTTCCCTTTCTTATAGTTTTATTTAATTTTCTTTAATTTTCCTTCAAAGAAATGCCACGTTCTTCATTATGTTTTTGCCTTTAAAAATAATAATTATTATTATTATTTCTGTACTTTTGTTACCAGGGAGGCCAATGATGTTTCCAAGTGATGGTCACTTTCAAAAGGAGCAACTGCCATATTGCCAAGGATGAACCCTCTCTAGGATGCATTTCTACAATGTCTAAAACCTTTTAAATCCTTTTAATTTATTGTTGCAGATGAAAATACTCAACAGTACAAGTATTGGTAAAACACTTATTTATTAAGATCTTTATTACACTTTCAATAACATAATAAAAAATATTTGATTGAAATCTGTTGGTTCTTGTGCAACTGATGCTTTTCATTTAATATTGTTTTTATTGTTTTAACAAAAAGGTTTTATTTAGATCAGTGTTTTAATATTTCACACTAGTTTTCTGGCTGGAAACAGTAAAAATGGTTGCATATACATGTATTAATTTTACATATCTGTGAAATATGATAGATATAATGCAGCAATAGAATAGTACTGTTCTCCATAGGAACAAAGAATTCATCCAAGGACACCAGTTGAAGCATCTACAGCTACATACTATCCCCATTTTAAAACTTATTTGAAATTATTTATTCAGCCCTGCCATCAGTTAATTTTCCATCTGACTGCAGGCAGAGAGAACAGACTGAATGACGTCTTTCACAGTTTGGTGTTTTTAGACATTTGGACCATGTCCCTCTTGGGTACAGACAATATCACGGGCTTTGCTGAAGGATGACTATCTGAAGATAAGATGAAACGGAACATGTTATCTCTTGCGCTGTTTTGGAGGATGAGGTGTAGCATTCCTATGCTAACATAAAAGAAAAAGAACAGTGAGACAATAATCCACTACATACATATTTTATTTACTTAAGAGTACCTCATATTAACTCAGATTTATTTTTCATCTTTTAAAATAAGCTTTAATTGTATTAGGGGGCGTATTTACAGTTTCATTTCCCTCCTAAATTTACAATCGTGATAAATGTTGTGGCTCTGCTGCTTCAAAAATTAAAGTTTTGATAAAATACATAATCAGTGTAGTGATCAGTCCAAATAAGTAGTTCATATTTACCGAAAACTACGAAGAAGATTGTAGTTTTTGCGTTGCCTCCCACCAGATCCCATTCAGATCGATTGACAGCGCCGAGCTGTTCTGAACTTTTCTGGGGTACATGAACCACGTGACCGCCTGGCGGCGAGTTCAAAGTATGTCGTAACTCTCATCATAGACATCGATAGACCCAGCATTCGCGGGTTTGAGACGTGCCGACAGAGCGGCCATCTTGGGTCAGACCAGGCTGCCGTCAGAGTGAATGCGTGCCTGTTGAGGAAAGTGGTATTTCTCATGTTCAGACCTGCTTAACCCAGTGAATTTTCAGCCGATTTCTAGATAAATGGACTGACTGAAAATGCCATCCTTTTACGGGCTGCACAGGACTATTTGACTGAATTAAAGGATTGCATAACTTTATATATGACATTTTGTTTATGTATTGACAGTGGCAAACCTGCAAAGCATCTCCACTTTTCTTCAAATAGAGGAATATAAACCAGATCTTGCGTGATTATATACATTGTGTGTGTGTGTATATATGTGTGTATGTATGTGTATATATATATATATATATATATATATATATATATATATATATATATATATACACACATACACACACATATATATATAGGGTTCAGGTTCGCTGTAGGACGGAGAGATACAGAAATTCATTCTGCCAGCAGCATCACCTTAAAGAACAAGGCTGACTGACTTATTATTGTTATATCATTTCATATAAATGTTGTATTAATTTTTTTTTAAAAGTGAGCTTTTCCAAATGCTGAATTTCCCTTCTGGGATGAATAAAGTATTTTTCATATATATATATATATATATATATTGTGTGTGTTCTTTTTATTCTTTTATTGTGTTATTAAAACACTATAAGCCTGACACAACAATAAAATGTAATTATTTAATAAATCAGTTAATGATCAAGTAATTCATTCACATTTATTAATAATTCATTCATAATGTGTTAATTAATCCATTGATTATTAATTTATTGAGTTATTAGTTAATTTATTAATATTCTTTAATAATATTCACTTATTAATTAAGAATGGATGAATTAATCATTCACTCATTTATTTTAAACTTTGTTAAGAATGTACACTGAATACATAGTAATACAAAAGAGTATGGGCATTACAAAGGGAAAAGGAAAGAAAAAGTAAATAAATAAAATCTAGTGTCAGAACTTTGCATAAAAGTGATTCCAAAACTCTGAATCCAGTTTGAATCAAGTGAATAAAGTTTGACTTTGTTCACTTGAGTTTAAATTGTTTTTGTTCTAAATAAATAAATGTTTTCCAAATAAAGTTTTTTTTCCAGTTTGTCTTGGTTATTAAAATGGTAGAGTGATTTAAGTGTTCATTGTGAAATTTTATTTTATTTTTTAATTGTCTTACATGTGATTAATATGAGATCTGAGGAGCCTCCCATTCATTCTGACAGCAGCCGTCTGACCTGTGGTCTGACCCAAGATGGCCGCCCGATAGGCACGTCAGCCTAGCGGCCAGCAGCGTCCAATGGGGTGTCTACGTATATGATGTCTATGACTCTCATACTTAATGGCGCTGTGCGTCACGTCCGCTTTTCCCTTTCCAGCTCGAGCTCAACATGGCGCCGGTAAGTCTGGTCAGCTCCTCATACAATCACTTAAGATAAATGAAAATTTAACCATTTATATTGACGCATTTTTGGTCTTTGGTAACGAAACATGAGTAAAATTATTACCTGAGCCACAAATATAACTTTGAGCGTTTTAAAGCGGAGAACAGAAGATAGTAGCGTTAGCATTAGCTTGTACTAGTTTGATAACACGTGTCCCATTCGCTGGAGACCGGACACCGAAGGTTTTATGTGAAGGGTGGTTTTGCTATTCTGGACCATTGTTGAATTTCGTTTAAATATAGTTTAGGATCTACTGCGCTGTTAGACCGATAGTTGTTGCAGGTTAAGCCAAACGACATTAACATAATATCAAATTGTCAGGTTTTACCTGTGACAGAACCAGAACTCAACAAAATCTAATAGTTGTTTATTAATTTTCCTTCATTAGACACAAAACGGCAACATTTAAGCGGTAAACTAGTAGTTTGTGTAGCAGGCTCGGCTGTTCAATTGATCAAAATTTGATAGTGATTTCAGTTTATGTCAAACAAATTCCAAACTGATAAAACAGAGTTAAAACCTTTAATTTCTAAAGTTATTCTGAATTTATCCAATTTTTCGTGTGTCATTAACAAAAATGTTAATTTGGAATGTTCTTGCATTGCATCAATTCTCAAGCTTATTTTGTGATTAATAATAATTTAAAAAGTAGATTTATATTTTTCAAATATAAATAAATTGCAGAACTACTGGATACATCGTTTATTTTGGATATGTTTTTGCATTTAACATTCAAAGTATATTTACATATATATTTTTCATGTGTTATACATTGCAAAACGGCTGTAAGGTACATACTTGTAGCTAATATTTTATTTTCAGTCTTAGAAATCTTGGGAGAGAAATGCTTAATTAATTTATAGTGTAGTTAGAAAATAATTGTTTGAATAATTGTGATTTCAATATTGGCCAAATGGATTTCATGTTGATATGCGTGAAGGTTCATATCTTTACCATAAAGCATTAGGTAGCTAAATATTAAAGACCACATAATGAGAACTAGCAGATGCAAAGATTTGAAATCCATCGTTGAAGGTGGTATTGAATCCTGTCAAAGAGGTGTCTTATAACAACCTTTGCTGCTAAATAAGTATTCAAACATGACCCTGTGAGAGTTAAGTGATTTGTTGCACTTCAACATACAAACTGATTTTCTAATTTCTACTGCAGGTCAAACAGAAGAGGCCAGCGGTTGGCAAGAAGTCCAAAAAGGGAGCTTCATGGAAGTTCACCTTGGACCTGACCCACCCTGTAGAGGATGGGATCCTGGACTCTGCAAACTTTGTAAGTCTGTTGCCTGCAATTAGGACAGAACTTTATTACAACTGTAATATTTCACAGTTTTGTCTTTTCCCATAAGGAAACTGTAAGGGGGGCCGGCCCCCCCCCCCCCGATGGTCCATTTAATGATCAAGCAGTTGACCGGGTGTGTGGGCTAGGGCATCCTTCCCTAGTTCCAACTTTACTAGGGTTCTCTTCCCTAGTATGTCACTGTGCTCTGTCCAATAGGAAACCTTCCTCAAAGAGAGGATTAAGGTGAATGGAAAGACTGGGAATCTGGGAAACATTGTCCAGGTTGGCCGCATGAAGAACAAAATCAATGTCACGTCTGAGAAGCAGTTCTCTAAAAGGTGAGAGATGTGCTGCTGATCCTGATAGCAAGTTATTAGATTTAATGTCGCCAACATTAAGAAGCTGGAAATCCTTCAAACACTTAATCTGCGCATGTTCAATTCTGTGCCACATGATGAAATCGGAGATCGAACGCCTTGTTTTCTCCACCAGGTATCTGAAATACTTGACAAAGAAGTACCTGAAAAAGAACAACCTCCGTGACTGGCTGCGAGTTGTGGCGTCTGACAAGGAGACGTATGAGCTGCGTTACTTCCAGATCAGTCAGGACGACGAGGAGTCGGAGGCAGACGAGTGATGAGCTGCAGCATAATGAAACGACTGTCTGTCATCTGGACAATAAATGTGGAAAAAGCAACTTGTCTGTCTTCATTTTGTAAATGTGCTCAAACTATGATAAAAATGTATCGATTGTCCATTTCAGGTTTTTGGTCTTATAGAGGACCAGATGAATTAATTTGTAGTTATGTCATCAAAGTTTCTTTTTTTGTTTGTTTTTTTACAATCAATGTGGCCCCCACCCCCCAAAAAATCTTCCTTATGGTTCTCCAGTTTGAGATTATTATTTAAACCAAATTAAGTCTGAAAACAGAAGTAACGAAGAATAATCTTAAGGTTTTGGAGGGTTTTTTTGTTTGTAAACTTGCAAATATAAATTGGACATGTCTCAAAGTAAAGATGGCAACTAATCCGCTGTGGTCATGAAGCTGTGCGGAAGACGGCCACCAGGTGGCGCTTCAAGTAAGCAAACTTGTCTTTATGGATCACAATGACAACTGCACTTAAACTAAGCAGTTACAAAGTTAAAATGGATCCAAACGATAAGTGAAAACAAGAGGAGGAATAGAAATGTTTTCTATTTTGTAAAAGGCCTAGGAAAATGCCAGAAAAAGCTTCTATAAGTCAAAAGTCAATCCAAATTTACAATTATGTACTAAATTAATTTGTGCCTGTTCTACGTTTAGAGAAGACGTAATAAATGGGTACTCAAAATGCCAACAAAGAAACAAATTACTACAAGAGAGTAAGAATGCAGTTCTCTAACAGAAAGAAAACTGCAGATTACAGAGATGCAAAGACATGAATGTGAAGATATTCAGGGGGGGTGAAACTGCAAGAATGCAGCGTCTGATGGAGGAGATGCCAACCAAATGTTTGTATTCAGTAACTCCTGTAAAGGAGGAATGAGGCCTGTTGCTTT
Organism: Atherinomorus stipes; assembly: GCA_023101725.1. NCBI lineage: Eukaryota > Metazoa > Chordata > Actinopteri > Atheriniformes > Atherinidae > Atherinomorus > Atherinomorus stipes. Next base: position 70,625 of record JALJCO010003291.1, on the reverse strand, counting down.
ATCATATACTCAGTTCAACAGAGACGTCCTCATCCAGGCACAGAAATATTTTCTTCCATGCTATAACATCATCGGCCGAAGGCTGGCACGATGTGGACAACATTCAGCCCTCCTCCTATCTGCTTCTGTGTAAACTGTCCCAAAGGTACTGATAGATAAAAATCCTCAGCTCTCCTTAAACAGTAAAATCTGCTCTGCTTCACGTCTGCTCTTTCTGTCAGTCTTTGGAAGAAGTCCCATTTTATAATCTGTTGCATATAAAGCATGCTGCCTCAGGAATGCATCCACCTTCAGCTGCTCTGCAGTTGCCAGTCGTACCAGTAGCATCCCAAAGTTGTTGGATTTTACAACACACAGAGCTCTCAGAAAAACAGTTTACCATGAAAATGAAAAGATAATATTTGATGAAAGCTCAATATTTGCCCTCAAACATTTGAGGAGCAGCATCATTTTCAAAAGCTGACATTGATGGTAGGTTTACATTGAATAAACAAAAACTTGTTTACTCAAAAACATGTCAGGAAAAGACGTTCAGTTACTATGAAGCTGATGTCAACAGCGGTGCAGTCTTGTGTTTCCCATTTCAAACCGTCGTGTAACTGTGTCTCCTGGTTGCCCTGTAATCTGAATCTGTGTATCACATTACCACCAGGTTATAACAATTCATCTCATATGTTCTGTGATGTGAAAAAGAACGTGCAGCTTATTTCAGTGGTCGGATTTTAGCAGACACCATTTCCATACCAGGCCCTAAAGATTAGTTAATGCAATCTTAGATAAACCCCCTCCAGTAAGAAGCATGAATCAGCTGGAAGAAAACATTGAGGACAGCTATTGATCTTCCCAGGAGTCCCAGCAGCAGCACAGTGATGTAGGGCTGATGACTCAGGCGTAGTATGTAGTACGGCACATGTAGTATTGACATTGAACTTGGACCCCTTGATGTCACCGAGTATATGTGAGGCCATTTGGTGGCTCTACAAGCTATTAAACCACAGGATATACTCAGTTTTCCACAAGCTTCCTTTGAGTTCTGTGGGGTTTTTTTCCCCCTAAATGATTATTTTTTTGTATAATTCATAATATCACTATCATGACTGACTGTCAAGCGGCAGAAGAAGGTATGGTAGGGTACTACTGACTGCCATGACTGTCAATATCACTGTCTTTTTGTGTTTTGTGATTGGTTTTAGTTGTTGGTTTTGTTTTAAAATATTTGTTACTTATTTTTAATTGTTTTATTCTTTTAATTATTTGCTTGGTGTGGACAGCACTTTGTTCCAACTGCAGTTGTTTTAAAGGGCTTTATAAATAAAGTTAATTAGTCATTATGTTGTGTTGTTCCTTCGAAGTTGTATTCATGTAACTTTAGGATCTGCTAAGGACCAGATAAGTTACGTCCCCACACATAAAACCTTAGAAATGAAAGTCTGTGTACTTTCTTTGTCACATGATCTAAAAAATGAATGCTATATTTTCATTTAATTTCCTGCCCTCTGTTAAATAAACCACCCATAAATGTGCACTGTGTAAGAATGATAGAAATGACTTCAAATGCCAAGCACAGCTGTGATTGGACGGTGGCTGTAAATGTGCAAACATCTTCCAGATATAAAAACGTTTTTTTCTGTGAAAGGAGCCAGTGGCCTCAAGGCGAGGCAGGTTTATTTGTAACACACATTTTAATCATGACATTACAGGACAATTCAAACGGCCTTGCATGAGACATTAAAAGCATTATGGCAGTGAAAACAAAAAAAAATGAGTTCAACTAAAATTAATAAAAGAGATGAAAATGAAAGAATTTGACTTACAAAAAATTTAAAATACATGAAATAGAAACAGAACAAGTTAAAATAGGTCGAAACAACAAAATACATACTGTACATGAATGATACAAGCAGATGTCAACAGGATACTTCATTATCATCACTGTCAATGGACATATGCAAGAACACATTCAAAAAGAAAAGAAATTCTCTTCTGTAATTAAAAGCAGTGGCAAAGAGTTTTATGACCTCATTAAAAAAAATGGTTTGGAGCAAACGTGAGGTTTTCTTTAGATTTAACTCTCGGGATGGAAAGTCAATTTGATCCAGATTATAAATATTGGTAGCTCAATTGGCATTAACACTATAGGTACATTGTGGGCCCAATCCCAAACTGCCCCCTGCACATACAGTACTACCCCCTCACTACCCGGTATCGCTCCCAGTCGAGTCACACTAGCTGTGGAGGACACTTTGTTTAGAGGTGGAGGGTTTAAAGAAGAACAGGGTCCCCTCTTCCCTCCACTGGAGAGGGAAAGCAGTCATCGCCATGGCAACACAAAGACGTCCTAGTCAAATAAATCTGAGTGGAAATAACTCACTCTCCGCACACTATTAATGATAATAATAATAATTGTGATAATAGTAATAAACAGCTGGTCCATCCAGGTCCAGGCAAAGTTTAAAATTTTAAAGGCCTTTAATTTAATGGGTTAGAATTGTTCAAAATTAGGGCTGTCAAAAGATTAATCCTGATTAATCACATTACTTTTATCACTTCTAGAACATATTTAGGATTAAAGGTGTCTCATCAGGAATTCTGCATTAATCTTTAGTAGACTAGACTACTGAAACTCTGTCCTTACATGTCTCCCTAAAGTCCTTCAGACATCTGCAGTTTAGTCCAGAATGTTGCTGAGACGGTCCTCACAGGCTGACTTCACAACAGTCTTAATGTGAAGCTGAAATTCAGGTCTGAGTCCTGGACTACTCACAGATTTCTGGTTTGATTTTAGCCTTTAAGTTGTGAAACAAAAGTTAATGTATTTTCTGCATATTCTGCGAATAATTCATATAGTAGTACTAAAGAATAAAAAAATCTCTTGTTGGACAATGTGATTAATTTAGTATTAATCTTTTGACAGCCATATTAAAAATACAAAAATACACCTTACCCTGACGAAGGCACAAGCCTAAAATTTGTGTATTTTAAATGATTCTAGCCTTTTGAATTAAAGGCCATCAATTTTTTTAACCTCTTTGAATGCCTGGACCTGGATTTTTAATGCCATTCTTTGGCATTTTTTTTTTGCATTACCTTCCATGAATACTAATGGTTTGAGGATACCTGCAGCACACCCGTCATCTCTTTTTTTTTCTCCATAAAATAATTCTATTTGTAACTTTCTATCAGTATTGACAAACATGTGGGACACATGTCACGTGAAACATGCAGTATCTCTTCATGATTTAGCTGTTGCACCCGCTGCAAAATTCTTGAAAGGCCTGAATGGTCCGCTCACCCTATGTAGCTTTGGACAGCCTTCAGAGGGTTCCCACAGTGGCAGGACGAAGGAGGTCCCATGCAGGATTTGGTCCCGAGACTCTGGGGTGAGGGTCAAGTGCACAAACCATTTACCCAATTGGATGTCCCCCTTGGCTAAGTAGGCAGGACGCATGGTCAATCGGTGGCACAGTGACAGGACCGTCAACAGTCACAATCACACACTCATTTGTTTGTCTATTCAGAGGCACCGTAGCAAAAATAGCAGCAAAAATATGGCCACAGGAATATCTCTTTGGCTGACTGGTTAGCACGCATGACTCTCACCTGGGAGTCCGGGGATTTAAATCCCACCCGGGCCCTCTGTTGCGTACCTTGCCACATTCTGGTGTTGTCGGCAGGATCCATGCGCAATGCTGGTAAACAGTCCATGGATTCGAAATGGGTGGCAGCCTGCGGGAAGCACGAGAACATGCTTGTGGAAAGAAGGGGAGAGATGTGACAGTATGGGGTCCTGTCACTATGCCTCCGATTGATCATGCGTCCTGGCTACTTAGCCAGAGGGATATTTTTTGGTTGACTGTTTAACACACATGACCTTCACCTGGAAGTCTGGGGATCAAACCGCCTGGGCCCTCTGTTGCGTACCTTGCAACATTCATTTTCCAGGAGTGACGACACATGTGACACGGCAAGATGGCGATGGTAGGACACGTCCCAACTGGCTTCACTTTGACCTCTTCAGAAACCAACGGGTGACGTAGCAGAAGGTTCATCCTCTCTATTAACGGTCTATGATGTGGACCCACAAGAAGTATAAACTTTTTTCCCAATCAAATATAAACATAAAAATAATTCTGGCAAAGTGATTACAAACTGATTTTAATAAAATATTACATGTTTCTGTCTGACTTTTGATTTTGTTACACGCCGCACCTTTAAAGGTCAGTACTTTTGACATTGCAGCTATAGATTCTGTATGTTAACTGGTAAACTGGGCAAATTACACCTGTAGAAAATGGTTTATTTAAACTAACTTCTACCATATGATAATTTACTATCGTTACAATAATAAATCAGATGGTCTTTAGATCTGTGATTGCCAAAAAAACCTGGGGTCAGTCCTCTCCTGCAGTTTTTATCCACGCAGACACACCTGGTCATTTCCCAGCCCTGCACAAAAACCTGAAACACACACAAACTCAGCTCAACACACCTTCACAACAGCTGCCCTGTCATCCCTCCCATGAATGAGTGATGGCAGCTACGTGCACACACCCCTGCTCGGCTTTAAAGTATTGAATATTTCATCAGCCTGATCACATGGTATCAGGTCTGAATGATTTAACGTGGCCGTCTCGTATCGTAACCATTTCCTGCAGCTCTCCAGGGGACGAAGACTGAACCAAATGTGGAACACTCTGCCTCAGGAGGGGAAACACACAAGTGAGTGTGATACCTGTGCGTGCTCAGGTGTGAATCTTTATTCTGCTTGTTGGGTGTTATTATCAGTGTTTGCAGGCCTTGAACTGTCTGTGATCTTCCCTGAATTAAATCCAACCTGTTGGTCTGGATCAGGAGCTAAATTCAGGTGTTAATGAGAGTCTTCTGTTTGAGTGTGAAGCAGCTGTTTCACAAATGCAGACGTTGTTCAGGTTTTGCTTCCATATTGTAGCTTTCCGCTGTGAAAGTGGATCCTTGGTGGTCATTAATGTTTCAGAGAGGGAGTCTCGCTCTAATGAGTGAGAACAGCTGATGGTATCTTCACCTGCCGCCTCACATCATCTGCATGCATGGAGGGTAACTAAACAGGTGTGCTGGGCCCAGGGCTAAAGTAGTTCAATGGCCCCTGAGCCCAAGACCCAGAGGAAGGACTCATACTAGATTGTGGTGTGTTTCGCTTTACAGTGGAAAGTTAAATGATCCTTTATAGTCAAGCATTACCAAAACACACCATTTTACTGATGATTGTTTCGAGGAAAACTCAAGATGAGATATTTTGCCTATCAAACGATGAAGAACTGTATCGAGAGCTCTACAACAAATACTAAAGATACATCTTTACTATTTCACAAAAACTTTTATCAGTACATCCTCTTTCTTTTCTTAGAATTATGCTTCAGAAAAAAAGGTTCTTATTTGGTCTTTGAGGTAACTACAACTTCACGTTAACAACATACGACATAAATGTGTCCACCTTGATTCAGCAGCTTGTACCATCTATAGCAGCAATAACTTGAAGTAAACATTTTCTGTATGGCATTATTATCCTCTCACAATGTTGTGGAGGAAGTTTGGTCATGTCTTTATATTTCTATTCAACAAGGTTTTCAGGATTAATATCTGCTCAGCTCTCTTAACCCTATATCCTAAGAAAGAAAAGCAAGATAAAAATGTTTCTTTGCATTATTCCCTTTTAACAGTAATATCAAAAATCAGTTTTTTTTTAGAACAAATGGCTGAGATAACAGTTCCCAGCCAGAGGTTTAGACACACCTACCCATTCAAAGTTAATGGATAGGTGTGTCCAAACTTTAGACTAGTTCTGTCTATAAGAAACATAACTATAGCAGTTTATAAATAATACAGTAAATACAGTAAATGGTCCAAACCTAGAACAGTAATGGCAAACAAACACTTTGACATTAAATACACAAGCCAAATGGTAGAGATGATTCAGGAAGGTTATTTTCACAAATTTTAAAGGGATATTGCGTAATTTTTGGGCCACTAAGGGCACTAAACCTGTAACTTCCCACAGGCCACACAATTGTCGTGAAATTAAACAGTCTCTATCTGTGTTTTAGAAATGTGTTTGCAGACCACTTAAATCAGCGAATAGAAAAGTCATGGAGCCATAAAGCAAAGCGCTCCAGGTCACATGATCCAACTAACTGAGATGGAGAGGAAATAAATTGATCCATTTATTTCTCGTAGTTTTTTTGTTTTTTTTTATTTGGAAGGTGAAAAGCCGTCTTTCATTTTACTTTAAGATTTTTTTTATTTTTTTTCTCCCTTTCTTCTTCTATCTTAGCGAATCAACGGTCATCCCCCCCCCCCTTCCCCTCTTTTTTCATGCTTAAATATTGCTTTTACGGACCCCCCCAGATTTTTCACATTTTTGAATTATCGTCTTTTTTCTATGAGAGAAGGACCCATTCCTGAAAAGTTACAATGTCTGGATTTTGAGAAGGGTAGCTCCTTTGAGCACCGACATGTGTCAAGTGCTGAAAATGGACCAATTTATTATTTGTAACAGTAGACTAATGTTTTCATCAAAGCTTGAACGGTACACCTTTAAAGGTACAGTACGTAAGAATTACTGACACCTAGTGGTAAAGATGGGTATTTGAAAGCAGAGAGATGTTTTCTTTCAAATGACTTCATATTCCAAGCACTGCTGTGAATGTATGGTGGCCTTTAGTGGCCAAAATTCTCCCAGATTTAAAGATGTTTTTATCCGTAAGTGGATCCAGTGGTCTCGGGTGTAGCTATGACTGCACAATGAGTAACTATTTTTTATGTCTTTTAAGGCATTACTTATCCCAAACAGTGCTTTAACTCTCATCAAACAAAGCTGGTACAGCAGTTTGAAAGGTGAGAGGGTTCTCACTTCACACACATTATTTTGTCCATTCAGGGACACCGTAGTAAAAAATGGTGGAACAAATATGGCAGCCTCCATATGTGCACCACCCAGCAAGTAGATACAAATGACTTATTCTAAGAAAATAAACATACGAAAAATAAACAGCTATTTGAAAGTTAAACAACTATTCTAGTGATGTGATTACACATCAATAGAAACACAGTTTTGAATTATATATCACAAAAAGAACTTTCAGTAATAGTTCCTGAAAAATTTGCTCAACCAAACGTCAGAGTAGGCTCTTGAAAGGCTGAGGTCCCCCCACAGCACTTCAGTCAGGTTGAGGTCTAGACTTCGACTATCGTGTCCCTCTTTTTTTCGCTCTTTGTAGCCGTGCCGTGTTGCTGTCCTATTCTCAGCTAAACTTCAACTGTCAGACAGATAGCTTCATATTTGACATTGGAATATTTTAGTATACAGGAGTTTACATCCACTCAGTGATTGCAAAGTGTCGAGGTCCAAATCACCAACCTACCACTACCGTGTTTGCCAGTTCATTTGAAGTGTTTGTGCTGATATGCTGTTTGGTTTACTTCAAATGTGCTGCTGTCAATTCTGACCAAAGGCCTCCATTTTGTTCTTGTCTGTCCAGATAACAACATAGACAAGACAAAGACAAGCATCAACACAAGACAAACCTAAGACAGCTGGTTTTAGGATGCTTCTCATGAGGTTGAAATCAGGATGGAAGCAGTGAGAGAAGAGAGGAAGGAGGACTGAGTAACTTGGTGATATTGGCAGGTAATAACCAGGTGAGGTGATGGCGGCGTGGCTGGGCCGGTTGTCTCTGGGCGACGCCTGGTACAACATGTACTCCCGCTTACTACGGACCAAGCCTGTGGGCTCTATGGCTCACAGCTCAGATGACATCACCGAGATGGGAGAGGGGTCTGCGGTTGGACTGGCAAAAGTTCTGACCACTGTGGACTTGGTTTCGCTTGGGGTGGGCAGCTGTGTCGGCACAGGGATGTATGTGGTCGCTGGGCTGGTTGCCAAGGCGATGGCTGGACCAGGAGTCATCCTGTCCTTCATCATTGCGGCGGTGGCATCCATACTGTCAGGTAAAAGACTCAGAGGAAACCAGAGGTGGGAAGTAAGAACTCACAGGGAACCCTGAGAGGTTAATAATAATTGTTCAGTTCAACATTTGCAATTGCTGGTTGTTCTCAACACCCGTATTTCCTCAGTACACCAAAAATCCCAGCAATGTGAAGCATGTTTTCTATCTAGGGAGTAAAATATGGTGCAATCAACAGTGAACTGCGCGACAAAAAGTTCAGAAAAATTGTCATTACGATTCATTTAGTTTCCTCTCTTAGTTTCCTTAAAATTTTGCAATCTGAAATTGAAACCACCGGAAATACTGTATGCAACCTCAGCTGCAAAAAAGTTGGAACGCTGTTTAAAATATAAATAAAAACAAAATGCAATAGTTTGCTGATCTCATAAATTCATCCCAGTAGAACATAAACAACAAATCAGGTGTTGAAACTGAGACGTTTTACCATTTCATGGAAAATGTCAGCTGATTTGAATCTGATGGCAGAAACATGTAAAAAGTAGTTCCAGGGTGATGTTTACCATTGTGTAGCATCACCTCTCCTTTTAACAACTGTCTCTAAACGTCTATGAAGTGAGGAGACCAGTTAACAGAGTTTTGGAAGAGGGATATTGGTAAACAAACTACTTACATTGCGCTTTTCCAGTCAACACATTCACACCCCAATAGGCGCATTGGGAGGCAACATGGAGTTTAGGGTCTTACCCAAGGACATTTTAGCATGGAGTCTGGGGAAGCCTGGAATTGATCCCACAACTAGTGATGTTATGCTCGAGCAGGCTGCTCGACTTCGTATCGATCTTTCAAAGCGGAAGTGTCGTGGGAAATGTATCGAGCCTCGCTTCATTCCGTTAAGGACCGCCCTACTTTCCAAATGAAGCTTCATGACGTCACGCACGTATCACCGACCTTACGCGCCAGTTTGAATTCAGGGTGGAGTCATCAATTTACTAGTGCTTATAAACGGACACAATTCCACCAAACTTTGTGGGTTTATGAGAGGAGGAGACAGTTGCGTATAGTTGCCATTTATTCAATAATTTACATACAGGGAGAGTGAGATTCAGGTGAGATTAGGCTAACATTCCATCTACGACTGCTGAAATGATCTTGTTCTTAAATAAAAATGCATGACTCCCACAAGAATCTCAAAAGTATTTTTTTTAAGGGGGGGGGGGGGGGGGGGGGGGGGGGGGGGGTTCTTTATATAAATGCATCATGGCAATACTTTCCATGATGTCTTCATCAAATCTTTCTAAAACAACACCATCTGTTGTATGAAATATTTTCAGCTGGAGCTCAAGCTATGACACAGCTATGAAAATCTTTCATAATGCAGCCAGATTTGAAAATGAACATAAAACATGTTACAAATAATTGTTACTGTTTCATGACACATTGCCCCTCATCAATCCATGCAGCTGGCTGCTGCTATGTTAAAAGTTGACCAGCAGATGTCACTATATTGTATTGTGTTGAATGCTTCATAACACAGAACCATTTGAAGACAATTGCTTCATATTGATTCAGTGGTTCGGAAAGCTTCAGTTTCTCCATCACTACCCACAACCCTCCGGCTGAACGACGACTGCTTCCAGCTGAGCTACCCTTACCAAAAAGAAGTATTATTTAAAGGTATAGTCCGAAGCCCCCCCCCCCCCCCCGTAAAAAATAAATGTTAGACTTGAGCAAGTGAAATCTGTCTCAAAACCCGCCTTTGGGCCTCTACTCCCGTGCCGTGGTGCGCTTGAACGCAACTCTCTCTCCCCCTGCCTGTAATTCACTCTTTTGTATAGTTCTGGTCTGGTCGGGACGTTTCTGGGTGGAGATTTCTGGTTATATCGGCAGCCAATGACAGAGCTAAGAGCATGACGCTGTGTGGAAATAAGCTCATGATTGGAGAAGACACCAGTCACTCGAACTCTCACAGGAAAAAAAAAAGAAAGACAGGAAACACCGTGGATGCACCGTAGAAAAGGTAAGAGCTTCAGATAATGCACTTTGGAAAACCAGGTTAATAATAGTTTGGCTTGCACCCGCTTCTGAGCTCTGAAGGAGAAGCTTGAAGTTGAATAGGCTAGCTAGAACGAGGCGGCCATTAGCCTGAGAGGGAGGAGTGCTAAGTTTGAATGCTGTTGTTTGCAAACAGAAACGCTGGAGGGACTTCGGACTCTACCTTTAAGTAAATGTCATTAAGTATACTCAAGTATAGTAAAGTACATCCCCCAAGAGTTTTTTTGTTTACCAAGTACACTGATGCCAATGTACTAGCAGTATACAAACAAGTATACTTCTTGGGACTAAATGGTCTCACTTTAAGTATTTAAAAGTACACTTTCAAGTATACTGAAAGTAATCTTCTTGTTAGTTTACTCCTACAAAAACTTCAAGCTTACTTTTCCTTTTAGAAAGTACACTTTTAAGTATACTAAAGTACACTTTTAATTAGACTAAAAGTAATATGAAACGGGGGTTTTGAAAGTGTGAGCGAGTCAGCGCCTAAATCTGACAAGATAGGATTTAAAAACATGATAGAATGTACTTTTTGCAGTATGCCACAAAGAAACCAGTACGTGTGAAAATGTACTATGAATATACTACTATTAAAGCATATTGTTCAAAAGTTTAAATGTAAGTATAGGCTAAATATACTTAAACTTCTTGGATAATAATTAGTAAATGGAAAGTAAACTTTAAGTATATTTCTGATAAGTACATAAAGATTAAACTGAAAGTATACTGTCTTATTTAAAGTTGAAAATGAGTATACTTCAAGCATACTTGCATACTACTTTTTGGTAAGGGTACAGCTGCCACTACTGCAGGATTCAGGCTGCGAAACAGTCCTGGACCTTCATTGCTGGATTTCTGCTAATTAATTGATTAATTAATTAATTGTTGCTAATTAACCTAATTACTGTAGTTGTCAAAAGCTCCTGCAGTTGTTTGCGATTTATGCCACTTACTTGTTCTAACTTTTTTTGAGTTGTGTTGCATTAAATGGTAAAATCTCTCAGTGTCAGCATCTGATACTGTATGTTTTTCATTCTCTATTGGGAACACTACAGTACAGAGTTTGAGATTAATAAATAATTGCATTACGTAATGCGATAATTACATTACGTAGGCTAAATCCTAATGTTTTTTTTGGAATTGGGGTTTTATGGTCAACAGGCCTTTGAGTTCTCATTGGTTGATATCAGCTATATTTGATGCCAAAATGCAGTTTGTGCTAATGACAACGTGTAAAAAAAAACTAACTATAGACATAGGCTAACCATTTTAAAACAGTTTTTAATGTAATATGAGAAAATTATATATCAATAATTCTGTCTAGAAAAAACAGCCTATTTGACAAAGAAAGAGGTGTAAATGATTCAAACCTCACCAGGCTTCATGGAAGATTAATTTTTAATTCACTTTTTGTTTTTAGATTTAATTTTGTTCCATCTTATCCTTCTAATACTCCTTTGCTCGTCTTTTCCACATGAATCATGATTAAGTAGGATAAATCAGAATTGGTGTCCACATTGATAATTTTCTTTACTATTCATACTTTTTATTTTACTTTCATGCCTTGAACTAAACTCTTTTTCTTTGGAAGGCGTGTGCTATGCAGAGTTTGGTGTCCGGGTCCCCAAAACGACCGGTTCGGCCTACACGTACAGCTATGTGACAGTTGGGGAATTCGTGGCGTTTTTCATTGGATGGAACCTGATCCTGGAGTACCTGATCGGCACAGCAGCGGGGGCCTCGGCTCTCAGCAGCATGTTTGACTCTCTGGCCAATCACAGCATCAGTAACTACATGATAACACATCTGGGCACGCTCAGAGGACTCGGTCAGTGCTAGAAAATTTAAATGTTTCAAAATAGTAATGTTATTTATCAGAAATTTGTTGAAAAAGTGAGTTTTTGTTTATTTGTTTTAAAATCTGCAATGAATCATCAATCAGGAAATGTTGAGAGTTGCACTCTTTTTTATCTATTGCTCTGCCTTATGTGGAGGTAAATAAATTGTCTTTTTCCGTCTGATTCTGTGTTATTTAAATGAACACCTATTTAACCTTTGAGTGTCAGTCAGTATACTGTATTTTCATTCAGTTACTGACGTCTGTATTTGTCTCAGGAAAGGGTGAGGACACGTATCCTGACCTGCTGGCCCTGTTCATCGCCCTGCTGGTCACAGGGATCATAGCTCTCGGTGTGAGGAACTCCGTTGGCTTTAATAACATCCTGAACGTGGTCAACATGGTGGTCTGGGTCTTCATAATCATGGCTGGACTATTCTTCCTCTCAGCAAGTAACTGGGAAAGTGGCAAATTCTTGCCATACGGCTGGTCAGGGGTGAGATAATGTACTGTAATGTGTTGGTTTAAGGTTCATATATACATAATACATATAAATATATATATAAATATATGAATTGAAAAAAAATGAAATTGAAAATGAAAATAATAATAATACATCAAAATTTTATGAAAATCTTGACACTGATCTTGAATTGTGGCTTAACAGAAATACAGAAAACAAACAAACAAAAAATTAAACAAGTAAGCAAGCATGATGGGGCTCCTGAACTAAAATTTTGTTGAGCAACACTTGGAGGAAATCACTGCAATCAAACTTTTAAAAAACAATCATTTTTTATATCCCTTATACCCCACACATAAAAATAAATTTCTTTAAAGGAAGGGGAAAAGAAAAGAAAAAAAAAAAAAAAAAAAAAAATGCAAACTTAAATTCTTTTGCACCGGCACAGGTATTTTGGTCCACTGTTCATGAGCAAGGTGCTCTAATTTGTCTGGGACAGTTTGATTTGTTAGTATTTTTTTTTTTTATTATTTTAAACTACAATTCAAAAGCAATATTTAATTTCTCTCAATTATAATTGTGTTGATTTTTATTCATTATTACTTTTTTAGTATATTGTTATTGCATTACAAATGTGAATTAAGAATTTTCTTTAATTGCAAGGTATGAATATTTTTGAGGATGACTGTGTACTGATATATATATATATATATATATATATATATATATATTGTAATTGATATTGCCTATCAATTACCATTTATTTTCCTAATGGCACTTCATTGAGAAAAAGAATAAATAAATTTAATATATTTTCTTTAGATGACTTTCAAAAGTCCCCTTTTCTGGATATTTAAAGGTTGAATATGGAACATTTTTATTAAAAGATATATTTTTTCAAAATAATACCTCCCGGTCGTTTGGGGGTGTACAGAATGAAAGTACACGTTTCCAGAAAATTATATTTAGCCTAAAAATAAAAATAATTTTGCGGTCGTAATGGCATTTTATTTATGTCTATAAGCCAATACCGCTGCCATTGCAGGTTGCCACGATCTCTTGTGGACACATATTTCGGTCATAGTCAGGCCTGTTCAGGGGAAAACCGTAGAGACGACGAGGAAGCAGCTGCTTCAGGTCCTGGGATTGTATCTTTCTGGGTAGTGACGAGAAGAGCAACCTGGAGAAATTTAGGTGAAGACTTCCCTAAATGGACCAAACGTTCACGGAGAAAACACGGAAATGGCGACTTTTCTCCTATCGGAGTAGCTTGTTTCTCCTGGCTAACGTTAGCTGTCAGTTATCTCCCCTCTCTTTTGCAGTCTCAGCTTGGGCTGTGTCCGATGTCCTCCCTCTCCCTCCCCTCATCCCTGGGCTGCACACATAGCACCACTCATGCCTCATTCTCCTTTTCGGCCTAAGCTCCTTTTTCCCCCCAAACCTACCCACTTCCCTGCAACCACAGCGGCACTACCACGCCGAAAAGATTTAATTCCAAATCAATCTTATTTTAAATGACGGTTTTTATTTCTTTGTTTGTTTAATCTCTTTTTCTTCGTTCTTTCGCTCCTTTTTCTCCCCCTTTCCCCTCCCCATTCATCTTCCCTCCCCTTTTCATTTTCCCGTCGGGCCATCGGCTCCTAGTTTCACTTTGGTCTTTAGTGCCCTTTTTTCTTTTCTACTTCGCACCCCTCGGCGTCCCTAATGGCCCCATGTAGGGAAGGTGGCACGGCACAGCCTGTCCTTCATGCAGTGAGCCTGCTCCCAGCGGGGGGTGTTTTTCTCCTTCCCCCGCAGCCCGTTGTCAAAGTCCTGTCCGTATTCCATATTCAACCTTTAACAGTCTTGTTCCTGTCCAGGTGATGCAAGGTGCAGCAACATGTTTCTATGCTTTTATTGGCTTTGACATCATTGCAACGACTGGAGAGGAGGCGAAAACCCCCAACACCTCCATCCCCTATGCCATCACTGCCTCACTGGTCACCTGCCTCACCGCCTATGTGTCGGTCAGTTTCGATGTTGTTTTCACTGTTTTTGCTTTGACATAAAGGTCACAAAACCTCTTCTTGAGCAGAAACATGGTTATTTTGCTCAACATACTTAACGCAGTCACTCCATTGCTTCTATAGCCGTATACAGCGGGGGGGGGAGTATTGAAATTTTCACCAGTGTCGCTAGACTGTTACCAGATTGTGTTCATGTCAATAGTTCTACTAGAAATATATTTTCAGAGAATGTTGACTGTTCAATACTTTTCCCCCGCTGCATTCGGAAGCTGACTCATTCAATGGCAGTGAATGAGTTAAAGGTATCAGTATGTAAGAATTACTGATATCTAGTGGGGTAAGATGGGTAAAAGTTTGAAATAAAAGATGTTTCCTTTCAAATGACTTCATATTCTCAAGCACTGTTGTGAACGTATGTGGCTGTTAGTGGCCAAAATTTTCCCAGACATAAAAATGTTTTTATCTGTGTGTAGCTTTAACTGTACAATGAGTAACTACTTTAAATGTCTTTTAAGGCATTACTGATCCTAAACAGTCTCTAACTCCCATTAAACAAAGCTGGTACAGCAGTTTTAAAGTTCAGGGGGTTCTTACTTCACACACATTGTTTTGTCCATTCAGGGACACCGTAGTAAAAATGGCAGAACAAATATGGCAGCCTCCATATGTGCACGCCCCAGCGAGTAGATATAAATGACTCATTCTAAGAAAATAAACACATAACAGCTATTCTAGTGAAACAATTACACATCAAAAGAAAAACATTTTTCTGCCATTGACCGTTGATTTTTTACATACTGTACCTTTACCATTATCAGCTGACCTCTTACTGTTTTTGTTTTTTTTTTAAATATTTTTTTAAAAAGTCAGAATTGATCACATTTGATGCTTGGTAACGTTCATGATAAATTCAGCTGGGCTTTTCAAGCACGAAATTAAGGCAAAGCGGGTTTGACTTATGTGATGCAATAGGAAAAAAGTTGTGACCCAGGAAATGAACTTTCAAATTTCAAACACCGACAACTGTCTTTATCATGTTTGAAATATTCATCCACACTGCTACTCTGTGTTGTGGTACCTGGTCCCTGCTATGTGGCAGAGTGACAAAGTATCCAGACTTGCTTTCACTGAAACGAGCATGTCATTAGATGAAAAGCCTAAAATCAACATTGCAGTATTTCTGAGACAAACTGATCTATGAGATTATACGAGGGGCAGGAGCAGTTTTCACTTTCAACTTTGGCCTTCTTTGCCAAAACTGATATTCTTCTGCTCTTAAGTTTTTAATATGTTACTGAGCTTCTAAATATCATGGAACAATTATAAAAACATTCTCAAATCTGCTCACATCTTTGATTTCTATTGTGCCTTATCCCTTTGAACCCGAGAAGGATTGTTACTCAACAACAAAGGTGATGAACAATGCATTAATGACGGAGGTTATTGCATTGTGGCACATCACAAACTGCAGAAGCTAGGGCTACAAGACAGCACAAACCTTTTTTAATTGTGCAAAACACAACTGAAGTTATATCGAAATGAAATAAAAAATGTAAAACATTAAAACACGGCATAATAGCAACCTATGTACAACATTTCTGTCTCCGCTGCTACAACCTCGCGTCAAGCCCTAACAAATTACATATCAAATGAAAGCTGAGACTCTGCAGAATCCAAACATGTGCTCCACAGTCGTCTACACCAAAGCATTACAGAGATGGAAGCCAATAAGCAGCAGCAGAAACTAGTTTTAAACATTTCTTTTACCTTTGCTGTTTCTCCGTGAAAACTATTTTTTACCGGTAAATCCACACTTGGTTCTTTTAAAATAATCTCTGGGGCAACGCATGAAACACTTTTGGTTCAGACCAAGGTCTTTACGACCCAGCAGACAGCTTCGCAATCCACTGATACAGGTACCAGCCAATACTGAATTACCGCCTTCTGCTGGCTCTGATTGGCTGAAACTACTGTCAATCTTTCCCACGGGAGTATAGATACATTCTACTGGCTCTAATGAATTGATTGATGTCTCATTTACCAAAATCAACCAATCCGTTGTGGAGTTATAGGCCTGCGTAACCACAAACAGCCAGGTAAGGACACTGTGAGGGCGTGTGCAGAAACAGAAGTCATAAAAGCTGCAGTTTGAGGTTGTTTTTGTTGGTTTTTTAAAAAGATATTTATTGTAGAAGAAGTATAATACTGTGGAATGATGGAAAATAACATTGCCAACTGTGCCAAAGTGGCCATTTTGGAAACCTCGCCTGAACTTCTGTAAAAATAAACTCTGTAATTCTGTTCTGCTTTACTTTAGAAGAAACAATGTCAACATATTTTACTTTGGATTGAAAGAGATTAATAGCTTGTAAAGCATCATTTCAGAGAGTTGCTAAAGCTGAAAGTGTGTTTTTTTTTTAAGGCGAGGTTTGAAATTTTGTTGTGCCATCTTCATTTGCTCTTCACCAGTAACAAATATACTTATATTTACACATCTCCATAAATCTCTCAAGTGTTTTCTTTAATTTGACACCAAATTTTTTCAAATAGGTCTTGTGGTTGCAGAGATACACTCATTTTAATTGGTGTATGCAACTTTGAGGAAAATGGGCTTAGGGTTCAGCTATAGAGTTGAGTGGCCCTCATTGTCTGCGTCACTTCACTTCTCACACTGGTATACGTTTATATATAAAGCCATCTAGACCAGCTCCCCGAATATTTATGTTGCTATATCTCAAGAGTCCAGAATGTTTACTCCATACATTCCAATGAGTAAGTTAAAGTTTTCAAAGTTCGCACCGAACTCTGCAAGCACTCGCATTTGCACCTGCTGCTTGGAATAATCACAGAATAGCTGCAGGCTCTAGTTTTCTCAGAACATTCAAAAACCTCGTAAGAGACTTGGAATTAGCCTCATATTGTTTCTGCTCTTGCTTCATATGATAGTCCCAAATTCAACTCTATTGTTCTGATTGCATTTTGTATATTTTATTTGTTGTCTGACTGGTGTTTTATTATGCAACTCTTATGGTTTGTTTTATTGCTGAAACTGTTTTTGTCTTGGCCAGGCTTCCCTTGGAAAAGAGATTATTGTGTCTCAGTGGGACCAACCTGGTCAAATAAAGGCTAAATAAAATAAATAAACAAATACATTTCTACAGGTGAGTGTGATCCTGACTCTCATGGTTCCCTACAACCTGATCGATGGCTCGGCTCCTCTCATGGAGATGTTTGCTGTGCACGGCTTCATGTGGGGGAAGTACACGGTGGCTGTTGGCTCCATCGCCGGTCTCACCGTCTCCCTGCTGGGCTCCCTGTTCCCAATGCCGAGGGTCATCTACGCCATGGCCCGGGACGGGCTGCTGTTCAGGTGAGGCTTGATGCAGAACATGCTTCATCAGGACGGAGTGCTTATCCTAACGTGAGATCATTTGTTCTCTGTGTCTAAACTGAAGGTTCCTGTCACACGTGTCAGCGCTCACACACACTCCCACTGTGGCGTGCGTGGTGTCTGGAAGCCTGGCGGCCATCCTTGCTCTGCTGGTGAGCCTCAGGGACCTGATTGAGATGATGTCCATTGGCACTCTGCTGGCTTACACTCTGGTCAGTGTGTGTGTGCTGTTACTGCGCTACCAGCCCGACGAACAGACCGACACACACCAGTTCAGTTCAGAGGAAGACACTGATGGCCTCAAGTTCCAAGATGGTGAACCTGTCCCCACAAAGGAGGACCACACCCTTTACGGAGAATCAGATCATGACGGGTCATCTTCGTACCACGCTGGTGGGACTGGGGGGGACGGAGACGACTCAGATTTCCACACAGGCCATGCTTCCCTGCTGAAGAGGCTTCTGGGGGGTCATTACTACACCCTGCGACTCCGGCTAGGGATTCCCGATTCTTCAGCACGGCCCACCCCCGCTTCTGGCCGCATCGTGACCAGATGCACCCTCCTCCTCTTCGTCACCTCCTTCCTCCTGTGGTCCACTGTCATATTTGGCGTTGAGCAGGGCAGAGGAGCCGGAGCAGTGTTTTCGGGCCTGATGGCTGTGCTGATGGCTGGATCCTTGGCAAAGCTTTTGATTCTGATCATACAACAGCCAGAGAGCACACGGAGGCTGCCCTTCATGGTGCCATGCGTGCCCTTCATACCTGCCGCCGCCATACTGGTCAACAGCTACCTCATGCTCAAACTGTCTCCACTCACCTGGGCCAGGTTCATCGTCTGGTGTCTCATAGGTTAGTTGAAATATTCTTGACTGTAAATTAGCGGTAATTCATTAAAAACTGGGGCAGTAATGTGGAAAAAATTACAGCAGTTCTATCATAGTCGGTTGAGAAACAAACTGTATATTTAACCATGTACACAAGAAAGAAATATTATTTCCAGTGGTTGCAGAGAGTGTAGTACAAAGTTACTTAGTTTCACAGCAGATTTAAGGGGGAGATTTCCTTCTTGTACTAAAGAGTGTTGTAGATTTTTGTGGATGTAAAAGATTTACAAAGTCAGAGAGCATCAAGTAAACCCCACGAGAAGTTATTCTCTTCCACAGAGGCCTGAATACTTTTAAATACTGCTTTACTTGTCAACAACTATGGATGGATGGATGGATGGATGGATGGATGGATGGATGGATGGATGGATGGATGGATGGATGGATGGATGGATGGATGGATGGATGGATGGATGGATGGATGGATGGAGTGTTTCTACATTGAGCCAGGAAAACGTCAGCTTCTTTGTGGTCCATTGATATTCATTATATGTTTATTATATATTTATGTTGGGTTAATTCTCTATCAACCTGCATGTCACACTGAACAAATCATTGATAATATATAATTTTTCTAACAATTTACTAAAAATTTTATATGTGTTATGCTCAGTTGTTTGCGGCTTGAAGTCAAAGCTAAATTTGTAAATGTTAAAATGTTGCCAAATATGACCAAATTTAGAGAGAAATTTAGACCTGTAACACAACACACCAAGAAATTACTGAGACACTACTGGACATCAACATCACTGAACTATGGCTGATTTCACACTCTGGCGCTCCCTCACAACAGCTGACTCAGCATCCATCTTCGATTCTGTCTCATTTCTGATCTCTCTCCAGATGAGATGTTTATATTTGAATGTCCACATCTTTATAAGCTAATAGAAATGAATAAATAAATTATATTACACTAGACCTACCATTTTCTGCCATTGCTGTTCTGCTATGGTCCCCCGCGGGTCTGTCATGCCTAATTAACTCGGCCTTTCTTTTGTAAATTCATCCAGGAAGGCACCACCCAGCAGAACTGCCTCAACCAGTTTCTAATGCCCCTTTCACTTTAGCACCTACTTGAGCCCCGTTTCCACCAGTGGGTCTGGGTTGGGTCGGGCCGAATTGGTCCACATTTTTTGCGTCTCCACAGATAAAAACTGGGACAGGTACCCTTATATCCGACCCGACCCGGCCTACTTTTTTGGTACCCTTCGGAAGGGGTACTGATCTAACCGATCCGGACCAAAGAGGTGGCGCTAATACACGGCAGTCCGTTGATTCATTGAAAAATCTGTCACTTCCCGCGTGACCCGGTGTAAAAATAAAGCAGAGGTGACTCCTTTTGTTTCTGTCACGTGTGGTGCGGTGCTTTGGTTGAAAGGTGTTGCACGGTGACGATGTCACACGATCACGTAGCAGTGCTACCCAGTTAATACTCCACCTCCAGAGTAAGGGTACAGGTTGCTGTGGGGACGCAACGTGAAATCAACACATCTGTACCAAAACCCACCCGGTCCGGCCTGGCCCGACCCAACCTCACCCAGACCCGTGGGTGGAAACGCGGTTTAAGACCGGCCCTCACTGGGCCGACACCACACTACCCCAGTTTAGTTTGTTCACATTACAATTGGGGGCAATTGAGGTCATCCCCAGCTATGGTTTTCATGTGGGCGAGGTCGTCATAATGATGTTTTGTGAGGTCATTTGTGTGCAACACACACTGGACAACAATGGAGGAAGCTGATCTCATGATTTACCTGCTGTTTGTTTTATCAACACCACTGACCATGGTGTTGTGGGTGTGTGGCTGGTAGACATGTGGAGAATACCCCCAATAACTACAGCAAGCCAAATCTGAACTCACAGGACAGTAGTACTTGTTGGTTTGTTCATTTTTCTTAAAGTATTGGTGAAATGAAGGAGTTGTGCTGCAGATAATGTCTTATAGAGGCCCATTCATTCTGCCCCCTTTACTCACATTATATGGATATACATGCATCTAGGATTAATCTAAATATCGTCCAAAGGAGTCAGTGATGCTGAAATGTTACTGATGAGTAAATGCACAAAAAAATTCCTGGAAATAAGGTCCAGGTTGGAAGAAACTAAAGTTATCCTTTAATAACCCTTGGCCACCCCTAAAAAAATCTCTGTAGGCGCCCCCGTCCAAAAATGTTCCCTTGCACTTTTCGATAAATCAGTCATGGTGTGCGTTCAAAGCAGCCAGTATGCTGATGTCCAGCTTCTGGTTCGTAATGTTGGACTGTAAGCAAAATGCAGCTGGAATGTGACACTTTAGGCTGGAAGAAAACAACAACAAAGTGCAGTTGGCACTTTGTTGCACTGCATGGCAACACTGGCTCCAGAAATGTGCATAATGAATGTCAGTGGGCCATCCAGATGAGCCAGAAGCACAGAGTTATAAGATCAAAGGGTATGAAGTGTTGTTTGAAATCATAATGAAATAAATTGGCTTTAGTTCCATTCTTCAAATTTCTTTACCTGTTTTATCTTATTCAGAGTTACAGGGGTGCTAGTGAAGGAAAATCTAAACTTTACTGATCCAGTACTAATATGTATAGTGAGCTGTTGCGGGAATTTGGGAGCATGGCATTAGGTTTTGTGCTTTTAATTGTTTTAAAACAACTGTTAAAGAAAATCTCATTTGGATGTGCTTTGCCATAAAAGAAAGTAGAAACCTGGATATTTTTGTCTATTTTCAGGTCTGCTTATTTATGGTTGTTATGGAGTGTGGCATAGCACGCTGGAGCTAAATGCCCGTGAGCAGCAGGCGCACGCCAGCTCCTACCAGCGCTATGACGACCACCTGGACGACACCTTCTCTACTGACATGTACCCCCAGGAACAGGATGAGAGGCCCTACCAGGGTTGGTCTGCCCCAGACGAGAGGGGACACCACAACCAACAGCAGGACCAAAGCGAGGACCAAGACGGCAAGCAGCAGAGCCAGTATGAGGATGATGGTGAGCAGTATGGGTACCAGTCTGGGGCAACAGGAGACCAGTATACAAGTGGTGTCAGCAAGTCCAGAGGAAGGACCAATTACGGATTTGATGATGAAGATGATTGAATTCAGGAAGTTTCATGGTCTTCCATCCAAAAATGGAAACAATCCCAAAAACTATGAGTGTGAATAAAACTTTCAATTCTACATGTGATTCTGAATGAAATGAAATTAAGTATACTCTACAAAATTTTATGTTAATATTAACCAACATTTACCAATGAATGTCTGTTTTGGTTCTCTTAGTGTGCTTGTAACTGAAAAAAGAAGATATCCTGCAGCAGCTGCAGATGCTTCAGCAGACTGTGGTTCTGGTCCTGTTTTCCTTCTTACACAGAGAATACACTAACAAGATGCCACTGACAACACAACAGCAATAACACCACACCCCCATGCTCCCTCCAGCTGCAGCTCAATAACCTTGCTTTGCCGTGTTAATACTAACTGAGGCTTTGCTCATATTACATGTTGCAGTTCAACATTTGGCCTTATGTTATTCCTGTGTGGTGTGAATGAAACAAATGCTGTCATTATTCAGTGGATTACATACGACGGAAGGAAGTTTCATATAAAAGAAAATTACCTCATTAGATTATTTTATTTCATCCAGGCAAGTATTAAAAAGATATCATCACAAGGGAGCAGTTTAATAAGATTAGGAAAATGTGTTGTTTCTGTTCAAGACTAATTAGTTTATTAATATTAATATTTATATTTATGTTTTTGTTTTATCAAACAATGGGGAGACTCAGTTCTCTCATCTGTCGGTTCAACACAGGCTCCTTTTTATTCTAATATAAAAGATAAAAGCATGTAGGGATAGAAAAACTTACAACCAGCCTTTGATCTTATTGTTGATACTTCATGTGCTGGATAACACAGCTACCTTTAACGTGTGTATTTCATGTAAAAGGATTTGTCCTGTCTTCAGCACAAACATGGTAGCAAACACATTAGTCCTGTGGCCCGTTACCAGATGAGGTTCACATCATCAGTGTAAGCATGCCCTTATTAATCTGCCATTGTTGCTTTTTGGTAATTCACACCTGCCAAAAAGAAACAGCTCAATGCAACATTGTTAACTTAAACACAACAAGCTTGCAGCATAAGAAAGTTAGAGATACAACTTATGTTGCCTCCACAATGGTGCATGCTTTTTACTTGCCAGTCGGGACGGAGAGTTTGAAATGCTCCATGTCTGAAAGTCTCCAGCAAGGAAAAAAAGTCTAGTCTCTTTTTTTCTGTCATTTCATTTGCTCATTTTGTTTCATCCAGTTTCTTTGTGGGAGTAATGGTGACGTTAGAGGTATTACAAGAAGATCTGGTCCACAGGTGAAAAATTCAGACCACAGCTGCAATGGACAATGTTCATAATGGTTTCACTCCACAAAGCGGATCTTTGTCTAGTTTTTTAAAAGCAGAGCAAACAAAAGCAGCTACACAACCAAGAGCTCAGATTGTGTCACATATTTCTGATACTACCCCTACGTTTCAGCAAAATACTTCACTATGGCCACAGCTTACACATCTTGGGTCTCGATTTAAGTCATCTGAATCCTGCCCTACAGGAACATCAGCCTTGGGGATACGCAGTTGTCTCACAACTCACAGCAACATCAACTCATCATCACTTTGTTTTCTATATTGTTTTATTCGCTGTATTGTCTGTATCTGAAATCTAATTAGGTCAGGTCTCTTTAATTTCACTTGGGAAATATCAAATTTTATAGTGGTTTTAAGGTGGTTTGAAAGGTTGAGTTAAACCTCAGATGGAGCTTCAAATTTCCCAAACAAAACCAACTTTTCCTTCTCTACGTTAATGTTTACGTAGCCAGACACTATTACAATAAGAACCAGTCGGGCATGAACTCAAGTGTCTTTCCTGAACATCCATGTCATCCTGGAGGGCCTGACCTCATTAGCATTCAGGACATCAGTGAGCATGCTCCTCTCTGCTTCCTGTAGTTCTCATTTCTACTCAACACTGAGTGGCAGTCAATGCCACATGCCGGTACAGCTTTTCCTCCGCTTGGCTGCTTTGTTTACAGTCTAAGCTTGTTTCTTGTGTGGATGTTTAGTAATAATCAGTGTCATGTGAAGTAATTGTGTGTAAATGAGAGTGGGTGTTTCTATTAGAGGAATAAATGCCTCAGTTTGAGGGGAAAAGTCTCTGGGTAAAATCAGACTTTTATTACAGAATTTGAACCGTCTGGTTCAAATTCGGCGCAGGTACACAGATGATGAGCTGTTTATATGGATATGAAAAGTCAGAAAATGTACAAAAGATGGATTTTGGATCCTTAAAACAACCTGCTATGCTGTACTATATAAGCTAATTATTGAAAAATGAATTGATAGAAGAAAATCAGCATGTTAGCAAAATGTCACTATTTTTAAAATCATAAAAACTTTCTTCTTAATCTAGAGGCAAAGCTGATCTAATCTAATCCTCCTGACGGGAAATGATAGAGTCGTTTGTACCTGAGGTCACTGCTAGTTAAATGAGTGGCCAGCCAAAAACACAAAATCCTCAAACTTTGCTTCCCGTTTGAGGAAAACATAAAACACAAAATGTAGCTGAGAGTTGTAAGGAAGACGGAATTACAATTTTGAGGTAGGACACATTTTTGACCCAAAGAACGTCCCCTCTGATGAAAAACACACTTTTTTCAGTGCTGCCAGAGAGTTTGGTTCAGTTAAATCGAGGAAAAGGACCATCAGATATGTTAAATCGTGGTTTTTAAACCCCCCAATGGAAAAAAAACAGAACAGTCTTTTGGGTACTAGAGGTCTAAATTTCTCAGGAGTAAAAGTGACACTGACTTAATGTTCAGGGCAGGTCGTAATGGTCAATCTGAGGTCATACAGGGGTATGAGTAATCTATTGGAAGAAATATAGTAAAACTTTCAGAATTATGTTTTGAAGAATGACATGTAATCATGTTTTTCCCATTGTAGCCTCAGAAGATTTATTTGAACGGGAAGAACAGCTCTATTTGCTCACATTCATCGACTTGGTGCATTGACATGGCCGGGAGTCTTTGTCATGTCAGTTTTAAATGCATAGAACGATTCTCTATGGTCACTTTCTGACATATACAGGAAACAGCTATAGTAAACAATGACATCATAACATCACACTGTAGTTGTGGTTTATTAATAAGAATGACGAGCCATGCAAGGATGTTAGAGGAAAAAACTGGGACAGACTTGTGACTATTAAGTATGGACATTTGAGCAAAACCTTAACACTGATATTTCCCACGTACATGACCTGCTGGGATGATCAGTTATACTGTAAAGTACTTGGCATTTCCGTTATCTTCCAATCCCCGAGCCAATCAAAAGATGAGGAAATTTTCTTTTCATCATGAGTTACATGTAAGAATACGGGATGTTAAACGAAAATGAACTGGGTGTGCTTTCTTTTGCAGAATTTCTTATGCTGCATCATGCATGAATTATAATCCTCATGAAAGTAACATGTTCAAACATACATAATATAAAATGTTTACGCACAAATAAAACCTGGACCAAATAATGGCTCCAAAAGGTTAAAAGGCAGAATACTTGATATAAAAAAAGAATTGGGCAACAACAGAACTAATCAGGCTTCATACTACTGATTAAAGGGATACTGTGTAACTTTTAGCCACTAGAGGCACTAAACCTGTAACTTCCCACAGCCCACTCAAGTGTTGCAAAATACAACACTAGCTGGGTTTCCATTACACTTTTTTGAAAAATAAAAGCGATATTTCTTAAATTTCGAAAAAGTACAATAGCGAAATGTAGGTGTTTCCATTGAATGGTATAAGCCGTAAAATCCTGTCCCGCGAGACTCCACTTTGAGGAGGATGGAGATGTAAACGTGTTTTAGAGCTGCTGCTGCTCCTCATCAGGAGATGAAAGCAGCAGATGATGATTCAGAGGTAAAGTCCAGCAGGGAAAAACACTCGTGGCGACTTCGAGGACAGATGCCTGAAACGTAACACAAATGAAACACCCCTCGGAATCAACTTCTGGGGTGTGGATGTCATTTCTGGATCTTGTATTCCACTTTTATCCGGCAGCCAGTTCCTGACTGAGGTGGTGATGCAGCTGTTGATACAAAGGTTATCACGTTTTATTAAATCCTGGTGACATATAATTAACATGTGGGAACGAGTCGTGGTGTTACAAATGTGTGCAAACGACATAAACCGTTCATGGCCAGTCGTTAATACATGAAGAACTTAAATCATCTGTATAATGTCCTAAATAAACTCAGCTTGCTGAGTTATGGTGATTTGGGGATTTTTCATATATGTGACTGATAAAACTTCCCCCATCACTCCAATTTCACAGTTAATGCTTGTAAATGATCATATTCATCATAAGATAATTTGTTTTTATTGTCATACAAAGCACTTTGAGTGGCTTTTGGTAGGAAAAGCGCTTTATAAATAAAGTTTGATTTGATTTGATCATAATTAAGAAGGAATAACTGAATATTAACCCCCTACATCACGCCTCATGGCTTGTAATTGCGAAAAAAATGTTTCTATTACACTTATGCGAAAAACAACTTTATTGAAACATCTGAATTTATGCCTCATGAAAGCGTCAAAACTTTTTTGCAATATTTGAGTTTTTTCTAAATGTAGGTGTTTCTATTAGCATTTTTTAATTGCAATATTTAGGTTTTGCGCAATTCCATAATGGGAACCCAGCTAGTCTCTATTCATGTTTTGGAATCATGTTTGCAGACCACTTTGATCAGCTGATAGAAAATCATCGACCCATAAAGCAAAGCGCTCCAGGTCACATGATCCAATGAGAGACGGATCCACTCCTGCACAGTTACAATATCTGGATTTTGGGAGCGCAGCCCCCTTGGAGCACCGACATGTATCAAGTGCTGGAAATTGACCCAAGAAATCATCTGTTATTACTTACATTAGGCTAATGTTTGGGTCAAAAGTTACATGGTGTCCCTTTAACTACCCTGTAAGTTCAGAGAATAACATAGTAAATATTAGGATGTATGTATGTTATGATCTGTATTATGTAAAGTTACCAGAAACACTTGCTAATTCTTTGGGAAAAATATATTTGCTGTCAAAATAATCATTAATGAATGCAGAGAAAGCTGATTTCTTCCACCTTGACAAGTCGTTGCCTCCTGCAGCTTCCACATTACCAGCCCAGGTAACCCAGCACATCCATGTGTGACGTGCTTTCAAAGCAGTCGCTGAGAGCTCCTGACCAAGTATCATAATATGATAGAAGTAACATCAATCAAATTAACACCCAAAAATTAGCAGAGATCTTATTTTTTAAATCAAAGTCTTCTTTATTTGTTTTTGAAACAAAAGAATTTATACTTAAAAAGGAAAAAGTACATTTATTCTGTTGAGTAAAACTGAGTTATCAAAAAGCAAAAATGTTTTTTTTATTTTCATTTCATTCAAAGATAAAATTACAGTTACATCAGCTGTATGTAAAAAGAAAAATGGAAAAACTTGTTTAAGACAGATCTGAGGCTTTCACACACGTTCGCTCTTTGCATGGTTGGCTGGGGGGTCTAGGAGTGTAGCTGCACCCCCCTGTCTGGAGTAGTAGAAGCTGTTGTCCCTGGATGGGGCGGCCATGTAGGTGATGTTCCAAAACATTATCACGATGCCGCCCAGCAGACAGAGACCACTGCCAACCCAGCCGGCGTACAGAGAGAAGCCAAACGACATCAGATGTTCCTCTTTGTGAGCGCCGATGGGAAACCAGACAGTCGACACGATGCCACACACAGCTGGACTCAGCAGACGGGCGTTTCACAGACAAGGGTGAGAAACAGGAAAAAATATTGCAGTTTGTAAAGGACTGTTAGCACAAGCTGGAGTTCATATCTGTCTGTCTGTCCTGGAGGATGTAGGAAGTACCTGTCTCATCCCACAGGAAGCAGGACGAGCAGACACATGAACCCAGTCAGGAGGAAGCCAAGCTGCCAGACCATGACCCTCTTTCCATTCCTCATCCTCCCCCAACAGCTGGGAGAGACCCAAGCATTGCAAATACTGGAACTACTGTCCTCAGAAAGCCAAACTGACTAGTTCCAAGAGCTGCTGTCCAATGAGGGCACTCAGTTATAGAATAACTTTCTTTTCTCCAACCTGGACCTTATTTCTAGGAGTTTATAAGTGCATTTACTCACCGGTAAAATTTCTACATCACTTTGACTCCTTTGGATGACATTACGTTAAGTTGCCCTTCAGCAAACATCCATACAACGCTAGAGATGGGGCAGCCTCTCTATAAGGCATTATCTGCAGCAAAAACTCCTGCATTTCAACAATACTTTAAGCAGAATGAATGAACGAACAAGTACTATTCAAAAATTAACTCTCCGTTAGTTATTGGGAGGTTTTCTCTTTACAGGCCGCAGTACAGCTGAAAGAGCAGCTCGGTACTCAGACACCACCAACTGAAAACTTTGAACCTCTGAACTCACAGAACAATAGTACTCGCTTTTCGTTCGTTCTACTTCAAGTATTGGTGAAATGCAGGCGTTTTTCCTGCAGATAATGCCTTATATAGCGGCTGTCCCGTCTCTACCGTTATAAGGATGTACACCGAAGGGCGACTCAACGTAATATCTTCTGAAGGACTGTCAAAGTGATACAGACATTTTACCAGTGAGTAAATGCACGTATAAACTCCTAGAAATTAGGTCCAGGTTGAATAAAAAGAAAGTTTTCCTTGACATTGTTCTTGACAGTACAATTAGAAAAAGACTGGAGAACTAAGGCTTGTTTGGAAGGGTTGCAGGAAAAAGTCTCTTTTTTCTAAAAAGAAGATGACAGCACAGCTTAAAGGAATGGTTCACCCACAGAACGATTTCACTTTATTTTTCACTTACCTTCATGGTGAGCAAGACTCTGGAACACTTTTTTAATATTTCAAATGCAGCCGGAGATCAGGGCGACTTCTCGCTTTCCCCCAACTTTTATATAATGGAGTTCGATTGAGCCCAAGCCAACAAGGTCCTTAGAAGTCCACAAAAACTTGTCAATATTCCTCCATACTGCTCGTCCAATGTAATCCAAGTATCCTGAGTGGGTAGCGTCCCGAATTTACTCGAAATGACGTCATTTACTATATTTTTAGAGCCTAAAAAGAAGAATATATTACTTCCACGAAGCGCGCACCTGCGCATTCACGAAACTACGGAAGCCTCGGCGTTCAGAGCCTACGCTGCCGATAATACAAGCGTAGAAGAAGAAATTCACTGTTTACATTGTGCTAAGAACAACAGAGCTGTAAATGAACCAGGACAAACACAAGAGGGGTTGGATATTGATTTAAAACAAATAATGAAAGAAAAAGAGAACGCGCGATCTCGTCTGCATCGCCTTCCGTAGTTTCATGAATGCGCATCGGCGTGTGCGCAAGAGATGCGATGTCCTTCTATTTAGGCTCTAAAAATATACTAAAAGGCGTAGTTTCGAGTAAATTATGGACACTACCCACTTAGGACACTTGGATTACATTGGACGAGCAGTATGGAGAAATATTAACAAGTTTTTGTGGACTTCTAAGGACCTTGTTGGCTCGGGCTCAATCGAACTCCATTATATGAAAGTTTGGTGAAAACGAGAAGCCTTCCTGATCGCCGGCTGCATTTGACATATTAAAAAAAGTGCTCCAGAGTCTTGTTCACCATGAAAGTAAGTGGAAAATAAAGTTAAATCGTTCTGAGGGTGAACTATTCCTTTAAGTTTACAAAGCTGCATTTAAAGATAGAATCCAGAGTTTTTTCCTGTTTCTGTTTGTAAACACTGTTCAAGCTGAGAGCCCCTCCCCTCGGGCTTCAGCCCTTGCCCCTCATTCAGTGCTCGGAAATGGGTGAAAGCCAAACCCTGATTTACCCTGGTTTTCGAGTGTTCACTATCTAAAGCTCTTTTTGCCGCAGAATAGCCTAGGCCGGCCTCATTTTCTTCGTTGCGTCCGTCATTTTCTTTTTTTTTCCAAGTATTTGAGTGACTGGTTGCTACTCTAGTTGATGAGTTTATCCCCACAGAGTGCTATGCCCTTAGCTCTGTTTTGGCTGGAGACAAATACACAATTCTCCACCCAGAAACATCCAAAATACACCAAAACAAAGGAGGAAAAATGAAATACAGTCAGGGGAAGAGGGAGTTGCAAACAAAGTCACCGCCACACGAGAATAGAGGCCTAAAGAAGTGGATTAAAATGGATTTCACTTGCACAAGTCTAGCATTTATTTTTAGAGGGGGAAACTCCGGATTCTTCCTTTAAACAAACCACAAGGCTTCTGAACAATGTCTTTTGGAAACTAAACCAAAGCAGGGATGTTTGTTCATATTTTCTTCCACCATGTTTGGAGAGACCGAACAAAGCCTTTCAGCAATAACACCTCATATTAACTCTCCAGCACGGTGGTGGAGGGATGATGATTGGATTTGTTTTGTAGCCACCGGAACTGGACATCTTGCAGTCATTGAGTGGACATGAACCTCCTCTGAACAAGTAGGCTACTGTAGAGTCAAATGTGGTCCATCAGTCTGACGGCTAAAACTTGGCTGAAACTGATTCAGTGATCCCAAACACAGCAGCAGATGGCTGAAAAAGAACAGAATCAAGGTGCTGACATGATCCAGTTAAAGTCCAGACCTCAAATGGGATGCTGCGAGGGACCTTCAGAGAGCTGAGAAATTAACTCTGCAAACCTCAATTAACTGAAGCAATGTTGTAGAACCAAAATTCCTCCATGGCCACCTGAGAGTCTAATATGATATTCCTCATTTTAAGCCCTCATAAGAAGCACTTGGTGTTATTTTTCATTTTTATTCCCTAAAATAATCATTTTAAAAAAAACTAAAAGAGGGGAAACTGGGGATGATTTAATTAGTCTGTTTTTCTTCACTCACACACATTATAGAAGAAATTTAATAATAATTCATAAAATTCAGTTAAACTCTCCACCAGTCTGGAACAATGGTGTTACATTTACTGAAAAAAGTATATATTTTTCATGAGGTTAGTTTTTTATTGTACTGTAATGATCTTTTATGAGAATGAAGCAAAGTCTGTTTAACATGAGACAGTACACAGTTTCATGTCCATAGCTTATTGAGACAAGAGGTCATAGTCTTATATGATGTAGTCTATTTTTTCTTTTTCTTTTTTATATGTGGCATCCTATGTTTGAGTAGGTGTTACGTAGACTGTTTTAAAATGATATTTTAAGAAGACAATTTAAAATTTAATGTGTATAATACTGTGCAATAGTCCGAAATCAGGAATAATTTTGTTCTGTATTTCAAGGAAATGCATTCTGTGAATGACTAAAACATAGGTTAGCATAAATGAAAATGTATTAGAGTTTGTACATTTCAAATGAGCTCGAACGACAATACAGTTGCGTGAAAAAGTGTTTGCCCCCTTCCTGATTTCTTACTTTTTTGCATGTTTGTCACACTTATGTTTCAGATCATCAAACAAATTTGAATGCGAATCAAAGATAACACAAGTAAACAGAAATTGCAGTTTTTGAATGAAGATCTTTATTAGTAAGGAGGGGGGGGGGGGGGGGGGATCCAAACCTCCATGGCCCTTTGTGAAAAAGTGATTGCCCCCTCTGTTAAAACATAAATAAACTGTGGTTTGTCACATCTCTGGAAAGCTGAGTTCAATTTCTCAAGCCACATTGAGGCCTGATTACTGCCACGCCTGTTCTCAATCAAGAAATCACTTGATATAGGACCTGCCTGACAAAGTTAAGTAGACCAAAAGATCCTCAAAAGCTAGACATTATGCTGCGATCCAAAGAAATTCAAGAAAAAAATGAGAAACAAAGTAATTGAGATCTATCAGTCTGCAAAAGGTTACAAAGCCATTTCTAAAGCTTTGGGACTCCAGAGAACCACAGTGAGAACCATTATCCACAAATGGTGAAAACATGGAACAGTGGTGAACCTTCCCAGGAGTGGCCGGCTGACCAAAATTACCCCAAGAGCACAGCGACGACTCATCCAAGAGGTCACAAAAGACCCCAGAACAACATCAAAGAACTGCAGGCCTCACTTGCCTCAATGAAGGTCAGAGTTCATGACTCCACCATCAGAAAGAGACTGGGGGGCAAAAACGGCTGCATGGCAGAGTTCCAAGATGAAAACCACTGCTGAGCAAAAAGAACATAAAGGCTCATCTTAGTTTAGCCAGAAAGCATCTTGATGATCCCCAAGACTTTTGGAAAAATAATCTGTGGACTTTTTCTTTTTTTTTTTTTTCTTTTCCCCCCCTCTTTCCTTTTTTTCCCCCCCCTCTCTTTTTTTTTTTTTTTTTTTTCGTCATTTTCCCCCTATAAATATTTTATTTATTTATTTTGATGAGACAAAAGTTGGACTTTTTGGAAGGTGTAGGTCCCATTACATCTGGCATAAAAGTAGCACGGCATTTCAGAAAAGGAACATCATACCAACAGTAAAATATGGTGGTTTTAGTGTGATGGTCTGGGGCTGCTTTGCTTCTTCAGGACCTGGAAGACTTGCTGTGGTAAATGGAACCATGAATTCTGCTTTCTACCAAAAAATCCTGAAGGAGAATGTCCGGCCATCTGTTGGTGACCTCAAGCTGAAGCGCACTTGGGTTCTGCAGCAGAACAATGATCCAAAACACACCAGCAAGTCCACCTCTGAATGGCTTAAGAACAACAACATGAAGACTTTGGAGTGGCCTAGTCAAAGTCCCGACCTGAATCCCATTGAGATGCTGTGGCATGACCCCTCCCCCCTTAATAATAAAAATCTTCATTTAAAAACTGCATTTTCTGTTTACTTGTGTTATCTTTGTCTCACATTTAAATTTGTTTGATGATCTGAAACATTGAAGTGTGACTAACATGCAAAAAAGTAAGAAATCAGGAAGGGGGCAAACACTATTTTACACAGCTGTATGTGTTATAAACAGCTTTATTCTTAAACACTGTCTAAACCCTCTTCCTTGTTATTACTTTAAGTTGTTTTCAGGAATTAGTTCTCCAGACTTGTTGAAGGACTTTCGGAAGATCTTCTTTGGATGTTTTCTGCCGTTTTTTCTGTTCTTTGTGTGGATCATCCCACACTGCTTTAATAATGTGGAAGTTTGAGCTCTGGGGAAGATTTATCGCTCAGGGTTTCTCTTTATTAAAAGTGGCCTCTTAACAGTCATTGCTCCATGGAGACCATTTCTGGTGATGCTTTAGTCAGCATAAAGCAAGTTAAGGTCCAGATGCACCTCTCATTTTCTGTTTCAGGTCTTTGCTGAATCCTCCCCTTTTTTCTGAAGGGAACCACTCTCACATCCTGTTAATGTAGATAGTTTTAAACCTGTATTTTCTGCCCTCCACCTGTCCCAATTCCACAAAAAATTAAAGACATACTGCAGCCCATGTCAGTCAAACTGTGTTATCTTTGGGATGTGTCATTGTGCAACTAAAAAGGGAGTAAATGATGTGTAAGATTAACTAAATATATTTGAAAAAGAACCCAAAATCCAAAGAAGAACTTTGAAAGACCTTCTGAGTGCTGGAGAACTGTGACCACGTTAAAATATCTAAAGAAAATCCTACTTGGAAGCAAAATATGAGCAAGATGCTGGTATTAAGACTTTTGCACGGTGCAGTTAGTGTGATCTTCACAGCCTTTGAGTCTTCCTCACCCATGATGATGATGAAGGCACCTCCCACTCGGGCGCGGCGCTTCTTGATGATCGCGGTGTCGTTCGGCAGCCGCACGCAGGGCATCGACATGAGCACGAGCAGCATCGCAGGCAGACCCAGCAGACATGCGCAGATCATCAAAGCACGAGAGGTTTGGACGTAGGCTGCGAGATATGAAGCATATGTTTGTAATATTTTCAACATTGTTCAACCCTGGCGCTCTCACAAAGTGGTACGTTTACTCTCAGGAATGGGCAAGTGCGCTGTATTAAACCACGCGCACGCACTTAAAATCTGCTTATCAGTAATGTGTCAGGCTATATCTGACTATGTTTTAAAGTGGAATTTTTATTTTGAAAATAACTCTGACCGTGTTTCGACCCAAAATTCCAGGGAGACAGACTTATTGGACAAATGAGTGAAAAGTCTATTCATTTTCAATTACAACTACAGAAGGTTGAGACCAAATCTGTTTTCAAAGTTCTCCCAGGAAACGTGTAACTTACTGAACTTCTAATTTTGTGTGAAATGGTGACATCACATTTTCCTAAAATTTCCTGGGAGAGCTTTTTTATTTTTATTTTTTGTTTTGGTGCATCGCTAAAAGGACTTTAGTTGATTTATTTGACCTTTCATCTCCCCGTCACACACTAACACCAACAACCCACAAACTCATCAATTAAACTGTAAAAACTGAACGATACTTTTGAGCATTATATTATTTTGCTATTCCCAGTTATCCATCCATCCATCCATCCATCCATCCATCCATCCATCTCACCTGGCAGGGAGAAAATCTGGTTCAGCGCTACGCAGTGATACAGCGCTGGAGAAATGACGCACTCTGCCCAGAGGCCCCGGGACCCCAGCTCGTCCATGCGAACGCAAGTAGCCACTGTATAGTCACAGGTCCGGACCCAGTCGTTGGTTGCCGTGGCGACGATGAGGCCGACCCAGCCTGCACAGCTCGCCCCACTACCCGTGAGTTGCCTGCAGATTTGCGCCATGAAGGACCGCCGTGCGTCTATGCCCGCTCCAAAAATAATTAGTTGAACTAGTTTTTGGATCTTAGGGGCTTAAGATTCCTCTGATTTCCCCCTTTTCTGTCAGCAGAAATAAAAAGAAACTATTCTGAATTAGAGAATGTATAATATTCAAGTAAAAACGTTTAGAAATAGTTATGAAGAGAAACAAATTATCACGAGTTTCGCAAATAAAAAACGGTCTATAAATTGCAATATACTGAAAAATATATTTTAAAAAAATAAGCAAAAAGTATTCATCTATTTTTTTTAAGAAGATAAATGTATTTAAATAAATCCTTAAAAGTTCCAAATTAAACAGCAGTTTTCCCTTAGCAAGCCCCGAGGCTCCTGTGCAGGAATATACCAAGAGTAAGATTTATCATGGGGAGTGGTGAAACACGCACCCTTCAGTCCAAAGCCAATCAGAGCACATGCAGATCCTAACATAAACCAGATGCAGAGAGGAGACATCCTCAGAGAAGAAAAACAAGAATTTATCAGACAAGCAGCAGATGCAGACTGACTGGAGACATTTGGAGGGAATATGTTGGAAGTTGAGGCTTTGCATCACAAAATGCATCAGGAAGAAACTTCGAGACATGAATTCAAATCCGTTTGGTTTGTAAAACACACTCCTCCTCAATGGAGACCTCGCTGTGGCCCTCTGCTGGTGTTCCCTCCAAAACACCCTCATTTCATTCAAAACAGCATAAATCATATATTCTGTTAATTATTCATTTATTAAATAATATCAAGCATAATACCATAAAAATGTGACGATTGAAGACACCAGTCTCTACCCTGATAGTGACTCTTTTTTTAATCCACAGACATGTTTTTGTCCAGAATATATTGATATAAAACATTAAACTTTCATTAATCACTTACAAAGTCTACGTATTATTGTTGTTTTTCTTTAACACACACTGGTTATGTTAGCTACGGGATAGATTTGTCATTGACGTCACGGTTCTAAAAAAACTAAATAGACAAATTTAATATATTAAATGTTCAAAATCCTTCATGAAATAGCTTGAAATTTACACTCTCCGGTGGCATGTAAAATATACACAAAATTACAAAAAAATCCCCCCTCCAGTCTCCTGCTACAGTCAGAGGGCCTAAAACAGATGATTTTCGTATGGATTCTGGCGTCTGCGCGCCTCTGCACACCTCTGTTTCTGTCCGCTAAGGCCACACCTCAATTTATAATCTCATAAATTATAATTTACCATGAATTTCCTCTTTTTGTGACTTTCTTCTGTCATCCTTGGTGTCAGCTTTTGTCTTCTGTAGCCACACAAATGCTTTGCAGTTATTCTCGGTTTTCTTTTCGCCTTTATTGCCTTCATATCTCCGTATTAAACCATGACCTTTTATTTCCACCGCCCCTCCGTGTCAGTTCTTCCCTCACTGGTTTTTCAGTGCATTGATGTGAGCACAGATCTTGAGAGCAGGTCCCAGTTTGATGTTCATGCTGGTCATCAGATGGTCCTCGGTCAGCAGCAGTAGAGCCTGGCCGTCGATCTCCTGCACCCGGAAAGCCTCGGCAACGTCGCTGCAGCCTGACACACAGCAACACAAAACTATCAGAAAGTTTCTAGAAATGTCATTTCGCCTCTTCAGGGTCACGTCGAGTACACTGTAGTCTTGAAGTAAC
Source organism: Atherinomorus stipes (assembly GCA_023101725.1). NCBI lineage: Eukaryota > Metazoa > Chordata > Actinopteri > Atheriniformes > Atherinidae > Atherinomorus > Atherinomorus stipes. The sequence continues at coordinate 34,644 of JALJCO010003291.1, read as the reverse complement.
ACTTAAAACAACTTTGTTTGAACTTTGGTTTTTAATATTTTGGATGGATAATTTTATGTGATTTAACCCTGAGATATTTTTTTCTTAAAAAAAGAAAAAGGGAGATGCACCGATCCAGTTTTTGCTGATCCAATCTGATACCGATACCTGAGCATATCAGCCGATACCGATCTGATGCCGCTGCCCAAAAAATTAGAATATCCGGAAAAAGTTCATGTATTTCTGTAATTCAAATTAAAAGGTGCAATTTACATATTGTATAGACAAGTAATATGTAACTCAATATATTTCAAGCTTTTATTTGTTTGGATGTTGCTGATTACGACTTGAAGCTTAAGAAAACCTCAAATTCTAAAACTGGAATTATAGTAAAATGCCAAAATCTCGAGTTCTGAGGCCCCGTGTTCCACTCTATATGATATCCCCATTTCAACACATTTGCTGGGCGCCCCGAGCCTATACATCCCTGTCTTGGTTTAGACAATTCCCGGGGGGGCGGCTGCTGTCTGTTTGGTGCGACATCATCTCCCCCCCCCCGAGGGGGGAAAAACAAAAAAAAGTAAAGAAGAAGAAGGTGGTTCTCCTACTGGCTCCTCAAAGCCATCAATGGGCGTTTAGTGGGAGGAAGAAGTGTGGAAGAAAACTGTGTACAAGCCAGAGGGCTGACAGCAGCCTGGAGAAGATGGTCAGTGTTAAGTTTCCCAGTCTGTGATGACCTGGGGTCCATGTCAGCTGCTGGTGTTGGTCCTCTGTGCTTCATTAAGTCAAGCATAAATGCAGCCGTCTACCAGGACATTTTGGAGCACTTCATGCTTGCTTCAGTAGTCCAGCTGTATGGGGATGCAGACTTCATCTTCCAGCAGGACTTGACACCTGCCCACACTGCCAAAACTACAAAATCCTGGTTCAACAACCATGGTATCACCATGCTTGATTGGCCCGCAAACTCACCTGACTTGAACCTCATTGAAAATCTGTGGGGCTTTGTCAAGAGAAAGCTAAATAGGAAGAGACCAAACAAAAAAGAAGAGCTCAGGGCTGTGATGGAAGCATGTTCATCTTCCATAACACCGGAGATATGCCACAAGCTGGTAGCATCCATGCCACGCCAGGTTAAGGCAGTCATTTAAGCAAAAGGCTGCATTTATGCTGGACTTAATAAAGCTCACAGGTCCATTCCTTATGAAGTCCTCCACACTTTTGAATGGCCCTTTCCTGACCATTTTCTCCAGGCTGCTGTCACCCCTCCGGCTGCTACACAGTTTTCTTCCACACTTCTTCCTTCCACTTAACTGTCCATTAATGTGCTTTGAGACAGCACTCTGAGAACACCCAGATTCTTTTGCTATCACTTTTTGTGTTTTTCCCACCTTGTGCAGGGAGTTGATGATGGTTTTCTGCACAACTGTCAGATCAGCAGTCTTCCCCATGATTGTGAATTCTTCTAAATCAAGACAGGGACTTTTTATAGGCTCGGGGCACTTATGCAGATGTTTTGGAATTACTTACCTGATTAGAATGTGACACTCTGAGCCCTACAATACTGGAGCTTTTCACAGTAGTCTAATTTTTGGAGTTTTAGAGGTTTTCTTAAGCTTCAAGTCCTAATCAGCAACATCCAAACAAATAAAAGCTTGAAATATATTGAGTCACATTTTATTTGTCTAAACAATATGTAAATTGCACATTTTGAGTTGAATTACAGAAATACATAAACTTTTTCAGGATATTCTAATTTTTTGGGTAGTACTGTACCTGTACTGTTGAATGAATGAACCGCATACCTTGGCGTGCGAGTGAAGACATAAATCAGGCTTGACATGAACATTTAGCCTTGTTTAAAAAAAAGAAAGGTAACAAATTAACACAGATATAAATGTACTTAATATTATTTAGTAACAAATAAAGTGCACATTAGCAGCAAAAATAAATAAATAACACTTCTGTGCTCTGCGCGATGATGCAACCGGAGTTTCAAACATAGAACTGAAGTGACTAGATCCTGTAACTGTGTTGTTGTGTATGATATTAATTAAAAAAGAAATGACCGGATCGGAATGTTGGATTGGCCTCATTTATCCGATATCCGATCCTCTTGGATCAGTGCATCTCTAAAAAAGAAAAGAAAAAGATTTTATATTTGAAATGAGGAAATACAAGCAGACAGAATTTGTTTAACCTTGTCTGCTTGACAAAGCCTATTTTTTCTGAGACGTGTGAGATTACTCCAGAAGTGTCAGAGTAAATTCACCTGGAACATGGTAAAAAATCTAATTTATCATTATTACTTTAGTCAATTTTAACTTATTTTACTGACAGCTGATTTTTTTTCCCATCTTTAATGGGGGGGCATGAATAATTTTGAGGACGGCTGTAATGATAAAATAAAGTCTTGAGCGAGAACGCTTGACTATCTCTGACTCTACACTGTTGTGTTTTCTCTCTCCTCCAGATGTGTTATTTTGTTGACACTGACAGTTTATGGTTAGAGGAATGCACGTTGCCTCACCTTGTGGTTAATGTCATCATTTTGCGAAACATCTAATTGGTTGAGTGGAACCCCAGAGGCCACACACAAACCCCCAACCCCCAAATCATCTGCTGACGGTTAGGACTGGGAGTGCTGGTGTAAATCAAACTGAGACTGCCAACCCAGAGGAGGCGGGGTGAGGAGCAGCTCAGGGAGTAAACTAACCTGGCAGCGTGTGAATGAAGGCCGCCACTTCCTCCACGCTCCACTGGGAGGGGGCGGGCTTGAACGTAGTGGTGGGTGTTAAGGGCATTAAGGGTGTGGAGGTCGTGACGGCAGGTGCAGATGCCCGCCTCGCTCTCCGTGCAGCTCTGTGCTCCATCCTGGCTGCCATGGCAACCACATGATCCTCCTCTCCTCCATCGTCATCTTCATCCTCTCCGCCTCCCTCCACATCCTCCTCCTCTTCTTCTTCCTCCTCCTCTTCCTCGTGCTCCACTGCAGACGCCGCCTTCTCTTTCCCCTCCTTCTCACGCCTGCTGGCGCTCCAGAGATCCCGAGGCTGGAGGAGGATGTTAAAGCACAGGTGAAGGTGAGGTCATTCCTTAGTTTCACATTTCTGAGACGTTAGATTTTAATTGTAAAGCAATAGTAAATAAGAAAAGAAACAAATGTTCAACTAGGAATAAAGTAGCATTTATTCCTGATCCATAATCCTTCTAAATATGAAAATACAGTCATGCTTGAAAGTTTACATACCCTGCAATTAAAGAAAAGGCTAATTTCACAATAGTAATTCAAATAACAAGAAACCTAAAAAAGTAATAATAAATAAAAATTTACTAAATCATAATTTAGTAAAATAAAATATTGATTTTTAAATTATTGTTTTAAAAAATAATGTAAAAAAACAAACAACCAAAACTGTCCCAGACACATTAACGCACATTGTTCATGAACAGTGGACCAAAATACCTGTCAACAGGTGCAGAAGTCTGATTGGACGTTACTTGAAACACCTAATTGCAGTGATTGCCTCAACAAAATTTTAGCTCTGGAGCCACATCATGGTTGTATACTTCTTTTATTTTTTGTTTTGTTTGTTTTTAATGTGTTTTGAGCCATGATACAAAATCAATGTCATGATGTTCATAAATTTTTTATTTATGTTTACTTTTGTCAATTTCAACTTATTTCACGGGCAGCTGATTTTTTTCTGTCTTTAATGGGAGGGTATGTAAAAAATATGTAAATTTAACTTTCAATATTGTGACTTAAACAATAATTTGAGATGTTTTCTACACATTGAGATACAGGTATATGAGAATTTTAGGGTGAATGTGAAATCAAACTATTAAAATTGTTGTGATTAATAGGAACTTGCTTCCCCTTTTTAGATAAAAGAGAGGAAAAAACTTGGAATCATAAACCAAAAAGATGTCTTGCAGCCTTTCAAACAGCCTAAATTATAAACATTCATCATCAGTCAAGTTCCAACTTTCATACTAATCAGCTTTGTAGGATGAACCTTTTTTTTCTAAGTTTCCACCATAAATTTCCAATCAGACTGATATGTGCTTTCTGGTAATGTTGATGAGTTGATATGTCTTTCCAAAGAAATGTTTGAATGCTTTCCTCTCTGTGGCAAAATCATTCTTAAAAATAAATTGCATCATCACCTTATGATGATAAATGGAGTAAGAGAAGTGTCCCAAATTTCAGAGTCCATGTGTTGACTGATGACTGTGATTTCCCCCTGATCCTTTAGCTGACATCAGCAGCATGCCAACAGCGGCTGCTTGTTTTCCTCAGGCTTATTCACATGTTTCATGGGACCTGGATCACATCAAACTGCCAGGACTCCCTTGAAAAATAGGTTTTTATTCGTAATGGGAGTTTCCTGGTTAAGTTAAGGTTAGATAATAAAAAAAAAGTTCCAATATTGCTTCTTTGTTCAAAGCAGATTGAATATCACTTAACATTAGGGATGTTTGATATTATCAGCCTACCGATATTATCGGCCGATATTGGTGTTAAAATGTGATATCAGAAAATATTTTGTTTTTTTACCTATATTTTACAAATGAAATCTCGCATGATTTTGTAACTGAACAACGAGATTTCGTTTTCGTTCCATTAGCACCACTCCAGCATGTAGAAAAGTCCCTGTTATCCTAGAAGGACTTCATTTCCCAGCATTCCTTTCAGAGTCATGTGACTACAGTGCAGTTGCTGCTGCTGCAGACTGACTTGCTTTGAAGCTGCTTATAATATATCTGGTTTTAAGTTGTTGGTTAAATTACCAAGTTGTCAGAAACATTAGAATTAGCCACATGTTGGCTAATACCTGCTAGTATCTGATATCTGGCAGCCAGATGTCCAAAATAAACTCATCTTGCTGAGTTAAGGATATTTTGGGATCTTTGGTCTCAGATCAGAGTATAGTTATTTCTCTAGAAATATGAGAAATAAACCTTCCTATTTTTTTTCGTATATCGATTTTTGTTGATATCGGATATCAGAAATTAAGATTTGGACAATATCAGATATAGGACATCTGTAAAAAAGCCAATATCGAATATCCCTACTTAACATCTCTTCATCCACAGTTCATCCCGCTGTAGCCATGTTGACTTCTGTTCAGGTTTTAGTGAAGCTTTATGCTTGGCTTTTCTGGATTTAAATCCTCTTTCCTACAATTTATTTCTTATCACTCAGTCAGAAACACTGACTCCTGTTTTTGTCTGTTTATTTTTTACCTGTTTTGTTGAGTATTTACCGTTTTCAGGTTTAGTGCTTTGAGTTTTCCATCTAGACACCCCAATGTCCTACTTTGCCGACATGTATGTCTCCTTTCTACAACCTTCCCATTTTGTCTCTACAAATTTCAAACATCTGACTAGAAAAAAATCAACATCCACACTCTTGAAGGAGTAATGTAGTGTAAGTAGTTGTGTTTCCTGCCAATAAAAAGTGGAAACAACTAAATACGATCTGTTATCACTCAGATTAATTTTTACATTTATCATATGAAGATAAAGACTATCTGAAAAATATTTCACATCAATTACAAAAAAATTATATTCTTATTATTATTATTAGCATCATGATTTTTTTTTCTTATACTACATATTAAAGTTATCACAAATCTCTCATATGGTTTCAATCCCAATTCAAAAAAGGTAGATTTTTAAAATATTTTACTGCAAAATTTAGCTCGTAACCCTTCGAGAGCTCTATGCTGGGAACCTTTTGACTAGATTGGATGTTTAGACGGTTTAAAGGAATAGAACACCCACAGAATGATGTTCATTTTCTACTCACCCTCATGCTGAGCCAGGCTCTGGAGCACTTTTTTAATATCTCAAATGCAGCCGGAGATCCGAGGGAGTTTTCGTTATCCCCCAACTTTCATATAATGGAGTTTCCAGGCAGGGACGCCCCCAAGGGGTGGCCAGGGGTGGCCAGTGCCCCCCTGAACAAAAAGCTGGCCACCCCACTGGCCACCCCTGCAAAAATGATATTTTTTCATTTATACCAATTTTCTATGTACTATTAATATGGTGCAGCAGGCTTTGCTTATATTTGTCAAAATCTTTATAGGCTAATAAAAATAAAATGAATAAAAATATTACACTAGACCTACCAGCTTCTGCCAATGGTGTTTTGCGGTAGTCCCCCACAGGTCTTTTACACCTAATCAACTCAGCCTTTCTTATGCAAATTCATCCAGAAAGGTGCCACCCAGAACTGCCCCAACCAGTTTCTAATGCCCCTTTCACATCAACACCTACTTAACCTCATTGGGCCGACACCACACTACCCCCATTTAGTTTGTTCATGTTACAATTGACTTAATAGTGAAGTTTTGTGAAGTCATTTGTTTGCGACACACACACTGAACTGCTTATTACAAGTAAAAAAAAGTCCCGACCACTCTTTAAAAAAAATTTAAAAAAAACAAAAGTTTAAAAAAAACAAAAAAAACACAAGATTTTATTTTGCTTGTAATAAGCCAAAAAAAAAAATTTCTGCCAATGGAACAAGTGAAATTTTCTTTCTTTTCTTTCTTGAAATAAGATGCATTTGTCTTAAAACAAGTTCCTATATCTCACTGAAATGTTTCTCTTTGTCTTATTTTGAGTGTGATGAGATATTTTGATTAGAAATTAGAAAAATATACTTGGTAAGATTTGAGTTTTTACAGTGAATTGTTGAAATTAAGGAAGTTTGCTGCAGATAATGCCAGAGGCCCATTCATTCTGCCCCCTTCACTGCCATTACATGGATATACGCGGATCTACGACTAATATAAATAGTGTCAAAAGGAGTCAGAGTGACTCAGAAATGTTACTGATTGGTAAATGCACGTAGGTTACTCTGTATAAATTCCAGAAATAAAGTCCAGGTTAGAAGAAACAAAACTTATCCTTTAATAACCCTTGGCCACCCTGCTATTTTCTCTGGCCACCCTGTGGCCACCCCTAGAAAAAATTTCTGCGGGCACCCCTGTTTCCAGGTGCTCAACACAAAAAGGTCCATAAAAGTCCACAAAAACTTGGCAAAATTCCTCCATACTGCTCGTCTAATGTAATCAAAGTGTCCTGAGTGGGTAGCGTCCAGAATTTACTTGAAACGACATCATTTAGTATATTTTTACAGCCTAAACAGTAGAACATCGCACTTCCTATTTGCACGTTTGTGTGAGTTCCTGACACTACGGAAGCTGTGGCAGATGAGATTGCGCGTTCTTTCTTTCTTTGTTTTTCTTTCTTTTTTTTTTTTTTTTTTTTTTTTTTTTTTTTTTCTTTTAAATCAGTAGCCAACCCAGATTAGTCATTAACTCTCAGCAACACCACAGCTGTCTCTGTAAGCATAAGCTAGCATAATAACATTACGTGGTGCGTCATTTTCGGGAGCATAGATATGTGAAATTAAGTGTCAGATTAATGAGTGTTCACCATAATTTACCGTGTTTTTGTTGTTGGGGATTAAATCCAGTGTTTTCTCCGCCGTGGCAGTCAAGTTTTTCCTCCTCTGCTCTGTGTGTGTCCGATATTCCTCCCGATACGAACACACTGTCATCAGTGGACTGAGCAGCAATGTCCAGTTTTGTCACAGACGGCAGAAATCTTCATGAAATAAATGTCCGTGATCTTCTTATTCACTTATTACCACATTAAAGTTTTTCTCTGCTTTTCCAACAACCAGGAATGCAACAGTCCTTCCAGATTTCCTCCATGTTGTTCAGAAAAAAGTCCGATTATCATCTGTCCTAATAACACATGTACAGAAAGGCTCCCCCGGCAATGACGGACGGTCTAGTTGTGGCATTTGGCCAGATTAGTCTATACTAAATTATGTTGTTTCGAGTAAATTATGGACGCTACCCACTCAGGACACTTGGATTACATTGGACGAGCAGTATGGAGGAATATTAACAAGTTTTTGTGGACTTTTATGGACTTTTTTGTGTTGAGCCGCTGGTGAACTCCATTATATGAAAGTTGGGGGATAATGAAAAGCCCCACGATCTCCAGCTGCATTTGAAATATTAAAAAGTGCTCCAGAGTCTTGCTCAGCATGAGGGTGAGTAGAAAATGAAGGCACATCACTCTGTAGGTGTACTTTCTTTTAAGGCAAAATAATCATGAGCAATTTAAGTTAATTAATGAAATACGTCCGTATTCTTACTCAAAAGTGATTTAGCTGAGATTTTCTGTGGCCTATGTACTTCAGTAAAAGCTTTAGGTGTAGATACCACTTCTGGTTTTAATGTGTTGATGAGGTAAAGCATTCCCACCAGCCGCAGCAGCAGAGGTTTCCCAGGAACGGACTCGGCTCGGCTGAGGGCCGGACGAGGCCTCTCCGATCGGCTGCCTGCACTCAGAGCTCGCAGTCGCTTCGTCAGCCGCACGTTAAACCTGACAGAGAAACCAGGAGAAGCAGTGAGAGAAACTGAAACTTCCCCTTTCTGCTGCTTTGATTCACACTCACTTCTGCATGTCGCACCTGTCTGCCTCTGCATGGGAACCGCACACCACATCCTGCCAGCACTACTTCTCTCACATCACACCACGTTTCCTCTGAAGCCACCAAAATGTCTTACCCGCGTGCACATGAAGTGGAGCAGAAGCGTTTGGACCGCATGAAGTTGTGGGCGTGGCCTCTCTTCCCACAGAACTGACAGTGCAGCACCGTTCGGTCTTTGTGGCCCGGCCCTGTGTGTGAGAGAAAAATGGTCATGGTCAGCTGTGTTTCACCCGAGAATGAGTAGCCTGCAAAGAAAATTACTTTACAATTTAAAGAGACACAAAGCTGTGCAGCAGCTTTGTCGTCCGACCATGGGCTGAAAATAGCGCTTGCTGAGAAGACATTTACTGAGTTTTGGTGTGAACTGGGAAAACATTTGAACTTTTACCTTTTGGTTCCTCCTATAAGTGTGAGGCGACCTTCTCAGCTTTGACACACATCAAAACCAAGCAGAGGAACACCTGTTACCACGCTGGCCCCTGATCTATCAGTTTATCACAGATAACCAAGCTGATGCGTCCCATTAAAGCTCAGCTGAATGATGAAAACAAAGTAAAACTGATATAGTTTTTTGTGTGTGTGTGGGTTTTTTTTTTTTCGGATTTTCTAAGTTTAGGGGCATTTATTTGATTTTGGGCACTTTTGAGTTTTCTTTTTCTCAAAAATAAAATGTCACTAAAAAAATGAAACGTCACTAATACATTGCCACACCTGAATGAATGAATGAATGAATGAATGAATGAATGAATGAATGAATGAATGAATGAATGAATGAATGAATGATTCTTTTAGTCAGACACCCCATGGAAGCGTCACCACAAGTGATAGTAATGACATTTTACAATTTTTAGCTAACTGTGGGTTAGCATAAATCTTTTAGATAGATAGTGCTGTACAATGTTTTGAATGTCTGAATATATGAAATTTTACACAAAAATCTTTAAATATCTATAAACTACAAGCTGTTTGGGAATGACACGTAATAAAAAATATCATGCAACAAGTCAGTATAAATGAGGGAAAAAACTTGCTGTTCCAGCCATTAAAATGTCTGTCTTCCTTCTGTCCAGCATGTGCTTGGATTGGACATTTTTGTCAAATATGATAAGAAATTACTAATTCTATTGTATTATAAGGAATTTAGACAAAAAACTGCACAATTTCATCATTTTTAGTCGAAAGATAAAACACTGCATATCTAAAACCCATATTCTGGGGACAGAGGGGGGAAAAAAGTAAAATAGCTCTATAAAAATCCTTTAAAAATGTTGAAAAAATTGCCTCAATGAATGTGAAATTTTAGACATGTGAGAAATTTTGTACAATCACCACTGGTTGTTAAAACATATGTAAACATTTATATGTTTTCTTAAAATTTTATTGTTTTTAACTGTTATTTTTAATTTCCTATTTCACTCGTGTTGTTTATTATTTGAAAGACACTTCAAATAAAATGTATTATTATTATTATTGTTATTATTTTTCAGTTAAAATTCAACAGGGACACAAAAAGGCCCAAAATCAAATAAACACCCTTAAATGTCCGTTTAAAGGATACTCATTCAAAAAGAGCTCCAGTTCTGGGGAAGGTTTGTTTCCTTTTTATGTCGTATTTATTTATTTAAATTGCTTATTTGCATTCATGGCAACATATTTATATTTACTGTATGTTTAATTTGAATTGAAAAGAATAAAATACCTGGGAATTAAATTTTCAAGCTGGGGAGATTTAATAAAATTTTTTCATTTAATAATCGGTTGTACATTCCTCTTTTGAAGAATCATCAATACATTTGACTAACGGGGTACTTGTGGTGTGACAAAATGGCTCAGGGGTACAAAAGACAAAAGAGGTTGGTGCTTTCAGACTGTAGGAACCTTTTGGAGTTCCTATAACCTTTTTGGGAACCGGGCCGTTGTTTTGCACATTCGGACATATAGGAACTAGGGACCTTGGACCTCAGTTCCTAAAACCTTTTTAGCTCCGACTCTGAGGCAGGGTCTTTTGTGGGTTCCATAGGAACTGAAATACGTAGGTGTTTGGTGATTGGTAGAACTGGCAAGCCCCGCCCCTCGCATGAGCTCCGCTTCTTCCAGCCAATATTTTAAAAGTCTCACAGCTGTTTACCTGTTTAACCGTTTACCGAAATCGGAATAACAAGAACTATTACAATAGGAGTGTACCAATTCATTATTAAATCGATCACAATGGTGCACGTCCCGAATCTATAACTATTTTGAAATGTCCAAAGCAATTATTTTCATATTAATTTAATGACTCAAATACAGCTGCAAATGTGGCAGTAGAATCTGCGCTGCCGCCTGGACACTTTAGTGGACGGTCCGTCCACAAAAGTGTCCGGGCGTACTTCAATGAAAGGTAAACAAGATGTTGGTAGGGCAGCTTTCCAACAGGGGTCTGTTACGTTACATGATACAAATGACCGTGATGAGGGAAAGCTGGTAAGCTAGCTTCATAATAGCTTTAAATAGAAGAGATGAGAAACCTGTTTTGTATTAGATCTGCTGGGGCATAAATTTGTCTCTGTCGCAGACGATTGCGTCACACATGGTCCCTAACAAGGTCCTCCCTCATGTGCGAACGCAAACTAAGGCGAAGGGTAGTTCTTATAAATAAATCCGGGACGCGATTCACTGGCATCAAAAAATAGTGAAAATCTTAAGCTGAGTTTTAAAAAGGACAATAAATGTCTTCAGCTTCTTTATTTTATCCAAACAGTGCAAAGTTACGGTGGCCCTGAAGTCCAAAACACGACACAATGAAATTCTCATTTAATTCTTATAAGAAGCGAAGGGACAGCAGTCCTTGTGACTGATGGAGCTGAAGAACCAGGTTTACTTACAAGATGATAACCAGCATCATAGCTGCTCTTAGTAGATTAGTTAAACCAGATAATCAGAGCGTACCCCGGATATGCTGAACCTGCTTCAAAGCCGGGCTTCGGGTTGGACGTGGTTTATGTGCCACAATAGAAAAAATGAAACCATTCTTATCTGTATTTCCCTTTGACTGCTGCAGCTGAACCTGCAAATCAGTCGCCAGCTCAAGAAAAGCTGCAGATGCTCTTAGTTTAGGGGACTGATGAGACTGGTGCGCAGCAGAAACAGGAAATGACATCAGCAGGAGGCAGTGAACTTTAGTTCTGTCCAATTACAAGCAAGAACTATTGACCACATCTTTTCTGGAGGTATGAAATGTTGATGTGTTTATTGAAATACTTTTTTATTGTACAAAACTAAATAAAATATCAAACTCCTGTCTTGTCTCTTTCTTTTTTTTCATTTATAGAACAAATGTATGCATCCAGCAGGATACCCAAAGTGCTATACACAGCATAAGACATGATTTAAAGTCGCGTAATTACTGCAGGTTAATTTCTGTCTTCTCTGTAATTCAAGCATCAGTTATTTTTTCATGACATGAGATTTTTTTTTTCAGAAGTAGTAGTTTTACCTAGACATGTTTTGATGTTTTGACCGCCACTTAAGTCTTACTCAGGAGCGTCATCTGACGTCCGTTGTGTCAAGGTGAACTAGAACTCCTTTTAAAGCAAAATCTTTGCTCATTTAAAATCAATAAAAGCAATAATAATGTATATTTTTCTAAGTTAAAGGGACATTGTTTAGCAGTTGTATATCATATTTTTCATGCTGCATTCATGTGAAACCGGGCAGACAGCAGACGGACGACAGCTGCTGTATGTGATGAAGTGTTTTGTCAGTTATGGTGACTTCAGTCCTCATCTCTGATATGTTGTCATGGCGATGCCGTATTGTTTTCCCTGACTCATGTGTTACCGTCTTTCTCTCAGCTTCTGTGATTAAAATTACATCTGGTTTGTTACAGACAGCAGTCTGCCCGACTGCACATGAACGCAGCATCAGTGTAACGCTTGTTCCTCCTCACTGCACCACGGTGACTTTTCAAAGGCAATACCTCGAACTGAGCCGACAACTCCGGTGTCTCCGGTGAGTTTCTGTGGTTTCCTACTGTCACGCTTCTGCTGAACGTAAAAACATGGTGACACAACATGGCAGCCTTCACCGAGCCGACCCGTTCAATGTTTATATGAATGATACGAACGGCAAATTCAGAGCTTAGAGGAGCACTTCAGTTTGTTGATGGGAATGACAACTGATTAATGGAAAAACACTTTTGAACGAAATAAGCGATTTCTGTGAATAGATAACAGGAGAACTTACACCAGTCTTTCTCAGTTCCGGTCCTCAGGACCCTCTGTCCTGCATAGCTTTGATGTGTTCCTACTTCAAGACTTCAAGACTCCTGATTCAGATGAATGAACCTCCTCATCAAGTTCTTTGCAGTGTGTTAACGAGCCATTCATTTGATTCAGGTGTGTGAAAGCAGGGTTGCCTAGAAGTTATGCAGGGCAGCGGGTCCTGGGGACTGGAATTGAGAAACACTGACTTACACAATGTCCCTTTCAGAAGGAAAGGCCTCTGCCAAAAGATGGGATCTGTGCATGGATTCAAAGACATAAAAGACTGTGTTGGCCTAAGTTCAAGGGGAGGAGTACTGCTGAGGCGTGGGGCAGCAATGGAGAAGGCTCTGGCACTGCTGGAATTGCACTTGTGTCTTGGCACTTCCAAGAGGAATAAAGAGGATGACCTCAGCGACCTGGTAGGGACAGGGCAGGACTAATGGCAGTGTACGGGACTAATAACTCAGAGAGGTAGCTGGGAACAGAGCCATGCAAAGCCTTAAAGGCCGCTAACAAGACAGTATCGAGACGGTAACAAACTGAACCCTGTAACAAACAGAGACCCAGCTAGACCGGCTAGGACGGGGGTAATATGCTCATATCATCGGGAGCCAGACAGAAGGCGGCCTGCTGCATTTTGAACTGCTAGAAGACGTTGGAAAGAGGACTTACTAAGGCCTGAAAAGAGTTAATTGCAATAGTCAAGAAACAACAAAATCAAGGTCATATGAAATGAAAATGAAAATTATCTAAATATACAGGATTTTACTTTGGCAAGCATCCTTAAATGAAAGAAGGAGTTCCGAACAACTAGACTATCACATATTGAAAGTAAAGCAGCCAATCAGAGGACTGAGAAAATCCCCCTCTAACTGGTCAGCTTAAAGGTTCAGCTCTGCTGAGCATGTAATCCTAGTCTGTTCAACTTTTCAAGACGTTTCTGGTTTCTGTTTATTTCCCCCTGCAGGCGGCTCAAAGTTGCATCAGATCAAATCGTTTTTATTGTTATCTGAACGTTGCAAACAGCACTGATGAGTCATTCAATAAGAAATTGAAACCTCTCCAGGTTGCAGCCGATAGCATCTTTGTTTGGTTTGATGTCTCAAGATGAAACAGAATGTGATAAAAGTTTCATGTTGGGTTTTTGGCCCCTAATAGCTATGATTAGAAAAACTCCAACTTGAAACGTGACATTAAACCGTCACTTTTCAGACGGCTAAATTTTAGTAGCATCTGAAATGTTCCTTGAATGCACCACACAATTTAGATTTGACACTCCTTCCACATGAGACAATGATTCAACATTATGAGGCTTCAAAGGAGCCCTATCATAAAAAATGGACTTTTCAGAGCTTTTAAGCAGGTTAGTGTGTTATTTCCTCATAAAAACTTAATTTAAGTCATTATTTTTCTTCGTTCGTGCATATCTGAGTAATATAAATGAATATTCAGGCCAAGCTCCAGTTTCCTTAACACGACTGACTGATCACCGGTCTACGTAGTCCGATGGCACCACTCGTGAAGCGACGAATGTGCATGTGCAGCATTGTAGCAAGATGCCCACTTCAAGAGAAACTCTAGGAAAATCCTTACCAATAGTATCCACTCTCTCAGAGGAAGATTTTCTCAGAGGCAAACAGCATCAGCTAACAGACGTTTGCTCCAGATTTCAGAAGAAAAGCCCCCCCCCCCCCCCCCCCCCCCTTTTTTTTTCCCAGCTCTAGATGACAACAAATTGGAAAAAAGTGGTTGTGTTCGGTGTGGGAGTTTATTCATTGCACTCAACAATGAATCCACCTGCCATAAGTGGTTAGATTTTATCTTCAGGAGCAGAAAAAAACCCCTCAACTTTGTGTGTGAACTTCACTCCTGACAACTTCATAAATCTCGGGCAGTAAAGTGTTTTTTCTCTGGAATTACCTCTGACACCTGACGCAGTTCCCACCATAAAAACACCTCATGGACAGACAACTCCGGTGAGTGAAAACGTCTCCCAGCTCAATGCAAAGTGTTAGCCTCTGATTTGTTTGCTAATCCACTTACTTGTCAGGGTCTCTGTGATACTGCATGTACTTTAAACTCCATATCAGATGGAGGGGATTGGATCCCATGGGAGGGGATCCAATCCCCCCCATGGTAGTGTAGTGGTAACGTCACAGGCCTTGGTGTGGCAGACCCTGGTTCGAGTCCCCAACGCAACACTCAGGTGAACCTCTGTGGGCCACTGAGCAAGGTCCCCACCCCCACCAACCGCTCCCCGGGCGCTTCAAATAGCAGCCCACTGCTCTCTGGTTCAAATGCAGAGAACGAATTTCCTAATTGGCTCACTAATTGGGATTAATAAAGTATATCTTTAAGATTCTGTGTCGATTGCATACAGCTCCATAACAGGCTGGTTCATTTTATTCCATCGATCAGAGTCCGATCATCCATCAATGTTTACAAATGGCATCTACGTGTGTTACAAAGCCGGTGCTCTAACCAAATCTGTTCCCTTCAGAATCTGTGTCTGTTCCGGGGCGACGTCGTGAAATGGGCGTAAAACATGTCGGGAATGCTCAAGAGCTTCGGTGGTTCAGTACAGCCCCCCGTTTTACTTCCGTGTTGGAAATTAGACGCTTAAAAAAACTAATATTTAACACCAAATTAGTTTCTATAGTGGTGAGGGGAACATATCTTATAAATGCCTGTATTTGGCTTTTGGAACGTTTGAAAAGCATGACACAGCTCCTTTAAAGGATGCAGAAGCAGGATTAAGAAATGAGACTCGCGAGTGCCGCGACTGGCACTGCGGGTAACTGCAGCCACCAGCCAAGCCGTCACGGGAGCGTGCACAAACCGATGCTTTAATGTTGTTTACTACGCTGATAAAGTCTTTTTCTTCGTAGTTCTGCGTTTTAGTGTCTTTCAGTTGATCTGGATCGTTTACTGACGGCAGAAGAATCCATAACTATCCCTTACAGTGTTTGAATTTACCACAACCGTCTCCTTCCTGTATCAAAACTGTCAGGGATGCAGATGCAGCGTCATTTGACGTCACCCATAAGTATTAAAAAACTGGACATGCTTGTTTATGCTTACACACTTCCTGCCTCTAGTCCCTTAACTGATCTGTTTTGACAGCCGTTTCCACAGCAAAGACATGTTGAGCTGATAAAAGAGGTAAAAGGGAAATTTGTGCATTTTAAAAGCTGCCCTGCTCCTCAAAGTCTTACTGGTCCCAGGGTCATCCGTGTCCCCTCCCTCTTCTTCATCTGAATCTGTTGAGTGCTCGGGCGGTTTTACGGTGTCCTTCACGGGTAGTGCTGCTCTCCCATTGGTCCCGTTGACTTCCTGTGGTTTGGCCACCTGCTCTGGAACCAACAGGGATGAGCGGGTTACCTGCACGACAACACAGATAAGTAAATACAAGGTGATAATCAGCAGCTGAGACAAACTGAAGCCTGTTACAGACTCACTGTGTTTGCCAAACACTAGACTTGTAGTTCTCAAGACCGGTCTTGGTCTCAAGACCACTTTTTTGCGGTCTTGGTCTTGTCACGGCCTTAGCAGTCTTTCGTCTTGGTCTCTGGTCTCTCAGTCTCGTAATGTCTCGGACTGGCCAAGTGGTCTTGAAGACATTTGTAACCTACAATTTTCAGGCAGGTACTGTTTTTATATTTCATTATACACCCCTTCAAGTACCAATCAAGTACCAAATAAAATCTCATTTTTATACGAAGCAGCTGAACCCAGAATGGAGCTTAAGCCTGGGAACACTGTGCGATTTTTTCAATCGTTGCTCGCAGCTCCAACTCAAATTGTGCGAATCAGTCGCAGAGTTCAAAAGTTCACAGCTTGCGATGTCTGTCCTCATAGTGTACGAACCGACGCTCGGATGCGATCTGACTACTTACACTGTACGTCCTCAAAGACACGTTGGGGTCTTGAACAATCCCAACATGCAACACAATGAATACAGCTAGTAGTAGAAGAAGAAGAAAACGGAAGAAAAGAAGAAGATGACGACAATAACAACAACAGCTGCAGCAACATTATGCTATCACCAAAAAAACTGCGGTGCCTTGGCAATTTGCGCTCTTCTTTGTGAAGAATTCGCCAAAAATAAAAGGCGACGACGTCGCATGTGGACGAGGAATTGTCTGAGCAGACGTGGGCTGTACAGTCTGTTGGTTTTACAACGAGAACTCCGTCCAAATGACAAGCCGGGTGGCCATGCTGCCTCCGGTTTACTTCAGTTTTTGTTTCACGCATGTGAAATGTGAAAATCTCAGAGGAAAGAGTTCTCAGTCTGGTCGTGGCACCGCTTCAAGATACGATTCACTCACGAGCCACGACCAAAATATCAAACAGGTTTGATTTTCTTGCAACTCACGATTTCTGATCGGGAGCTCGTCGTGCGGTGCCAATCGCCTCTCGTGACCCCCTCGTATACTGCCCGACGTACGAGACACGATTTGGCCAAGAGTCGGCCCAATCGCCCAACTTGTCGCACAACTGGAGAATCGGCTCAAAAACGGCCAAAAATCACACAATGTATGCCGGGCTTTAGGTACTACACCCCATGAAAAATGTAAAAATAAAAAAAAGGGGGGGGGGGGGGGGGGGGGGTCTTGGTCTCGAGCTGAACTCGTCTTGGTCTTGAGTTGGTCTGTCTTGGTCTTGACCCTCTCTGTTCTTGGTAGTGTGTCTTGGTCTCGGTTTAGGTGGTCTTGACTACGAGTCTACCAAACACTACATGAAGTTGTATCTGGAGAAAAATCTTTTCTTCCACCCAAATCTTCACACAGACCGAGGCTATAAGGTTTAAAATCAAACTGTCACAGTAAGACAAATGAAGCTTTTTAAATAAATATAATGAAACCAACCATAAAGATATTTTCAACCCAAGTTTTTCCATTGTACCGAAGCTATAAATGGTTGATTTATTTTAGAAATCACGCCAATAAAATAAAGTAAAATAAAATATTTGTAATTTTTTATCAACTGTTTGATGCCAGCAAATGTGTCCTTACAGGAAAAGGCTGGAGCCCCTCCTGAATAACGAATCCCTCCACCAGGTGAGTCAGAACCTGTCGTCCCTCGGGCCACGCCTTTGGCTCCCACGGGCCGCTCAGTGATTGGATGAAGCTGTCCGACTCCCCTTCGGACTGTCCGACAGGCTCTGCCTCAGTTTCATCCATGTGCTGCGAATCACGTGCAGTTTTGTCCACTTTCTCTGTCTCGCGCTGCGACAGGCTGAGGTCAGTTGGGTGGGTGGTCTGAGCTGAGAGGAGGGGAGGAGGATTTTCTGTCGATGGGGTGATGAAAGGCGAGGAGGGAGGAGACTGGGAGGAGAG
Organism: Atherinomorus stipes; assembly: GCA_023101725.1. Taxonomy (NCBI): domain Eukaryota; kingdom Metazoa; phylum Chordata; class Actinopteri; order Atheriniformes; family Atherinidae; genus Atherinomorus; species Atherinomorus stipes. Next base: position 16,558 of record JALJCO010003291.1, on the reverse strand, counting down.
GCTGGACAAAGCTGGGGGGAGCAAGGAGAGACATGTGATGAATATGATGTTAAAGTTCACAGGTATCCGTCTCAGTTTACTCTGCCATATGCATTATTGCACTATTGCCACTGTACTGTTAGATTGCTAAAAACATACTGTACATGTACAGTTACATATTTACAGTGACTATTTGCACTATTGTCCATCAGGACCACTGTTCTGTTACATTGTCAATCTTCACTGTTACATGCCACAGTTACATTGTTCACATTGTCATTGCACTGTAATATTTGCACTACTTCCTACATTAGGATTGCAATACCGTTCACATTGTCTACTGCCAACCCATTTGTAACTTTGTAATCTTCTTTAGTATTTAAACTTAGGTTTCGTGTTTAGATTTCTAGGTTATCCGAGTGGATTCCTAGATTTTTATATTTTTATCTTTTAGTTTATTATATTTTATCATATGCACCGTGGGTTTGAAAGGACTGTAATTTCATCTGTGTTGTATGTCTAACATGGGACACATTTGACAATAAAGTTGACTTTGAAATTGGGTTCACTAATCCATACGCTATGATTAATTAAAGCTTTAATATATAAATATTATTATAATCAGCTGTGAAAGTAATGGACTAAAACATCCACCAATCATCTCTCTTCCTTACATTTTTCCTTTGTCTATTGGTCCGTCAGTCACATACCATAGTAAGAGTGACTGAATGGCGAGGGAACTGTGACCCGAAGCTGCGCGCCTCGTCTATGTTTATAGCAGGTAGCTAACAATCATTCTGCTAGCAGATAGCGACGTTCAGACAGCGACGTTCCGTTTACTTGTGTTTGTGACATGATGGAGAATCTGTACCTGCTGTCTGCTAAACACCAGAGTGGCTCGTGCACGTTGTGGTCGGGGGAGGGAGCTGTGAATCTAGCAGGTTGGTCTTGCGCATGTGCATTATTCAAAAACTCGCTAACAGTCTCTGCTTTCTGAAATGCAGAAACATCTTCTGTAGCGCCTTTACAAATGTGTTTGTGACTCGTTTTGATGTCACACCAACATTCATTCTGCACATTTCCTGAGCATCACTGCCCAGCAGTGACTTTAACAGAAACTTAACTATGCAACTTTTCCCATCTGAGCACGGCGTGACGTTGCAGCCGACTACTGGTTGGATAAATGAAGTGTGATGAGAGAATGTTTCCTGTCATGTCTCGAAGAGAAAGTGATGAAACGTCTGCAGCGATACACAGCAGAGCATGTGGGGGGGGGGTGTTCGTCTGATCTCCAGGTGTGTGCTCACAGGTACCTGACTGGTTGTCGGACTGGGTCGACATGTTCTCGCAGAAGTCCTCCTGAGTGACGGGCTGCAGGTCTCGGTGTGGTTCTGGCAGCCTCTGAGTCTGGACAGAGACCTCTGGAACTGGTGCTTGAACTGGAACTGGAGGTGAGGTGAGACCCAGGTTGGGTTTTGACTCCTTGTTGGAGCCTTCAATGGAATCATCAGTTGGAACAAGATGAGACTGATCCATCTGAGTTTCTCCTTCCTCCTTGTCTTCCTCCATCTTCCTCTCCTCACCCTCCTCTCTCCTCTCTCTGTGACTCTCGCCTTCCTCTGTCACCTCCATTGGAACGTCCTCTCTTTCCGTCTCAACTATCTGCTCCTCAGTCGGCTTCTCCTCCTTCACTTTCTGTCTTTGGTCGTCTTTCTCCACCTGCAGGTCATCTCTGACTCCTGCTTTTACTCTGCTTCTCTCTCTCTGCTCTCCATCTTCCTTTTTCTCTCCTTTCTGGCTCAGAGTTTGTGTTTGAGGGCCAGTTTGACTTGAAGGAGAGGCTGGACTCAAGAGAGACGGAGGAGAGGACAGAGGAGAGGTGTTTTTTGTCAGGGAGGGGTTTAGAGGAGAGGGAAACGTGTCATCGCCGCTCACAGCACTCTGTGATTGGCTGGAAAGCTCAGGTGTCTCTATAACTGGAGATGTGGACCGCACTGCAGCATGGGTGTACGTGCTCGTCTGTGGCTGTCGCCCCGAAGAGAGGGCGATGATCTGAAGCTGCCGCGCTGCAGATGGCGAGCGTTTGAAATGGTTAGTGATAGCTAGCGGGTCGTGCTGAGGCTGGCTTGGACCTGGACCTGGGCCTGGACCTGGACCTAGGCCTGGACCTGGACCAGGTGGCGGTTTCAGCCCTGCTGGAGTCCGGCTGCTGGGAGAAGCCTGACCAGAGGGAGCAGCAGCGATTGGATGAAGGGTTGAGGATTGTCGAGGAGCTGCCGTTCTGTGACTGTTGGGAGAATGAAGCCTGGGTCTCAGAGGGACGGCTCGAACTGGAGAGTAGAGAGCTGTGGGAGGAGACGGTGAAGAGTGAACCATTAAAAAGAAAAACACAAAGCATCAGGTAAAAGAGCAAACAAAAAACACAATATTTTCATATACTGTTACTGCAGGCAGTAAAAACCTAAAATATCTTGTTAATTGGATGTTAAGTGGATGTTAATTTACATCCACTTAAGGCTGCAATCTTTTAAAAAAAGCAATTTATCATAATGATTTTGGTTAAAAATGAGATGAAAATTATATTACTGTTGTTTCAGCAGGTGATTGTAAAGATTTGGATAAAAAACAGCATCCACAGAAGGTTTTGACAAATAAAGATGGACAGAAGATCAAGAATAACATTCCTCAAAGAGAGATTGAAAAGGATTTGCTCATTTCCCCCTTTACAGACCATAATATTATCAAACCAACCAAGGAATATAGAGGAATTTCATTGCATTATTTTCACCTTTGCACATCACAGCATTAAGAACTGTCATTTTTAATAACTACAGTAACTAACATGGGAAAGGGATTACTGTGGGAACTTCTGGACCTTGTTCCACTCTGGAGTTGGTCGCGGTGAGAGGTGCTGAGCAGGCGTGGGCACACTTGTTGCCCCCAGGCTTGGCACCTGTACACTGGGGTTCAACCCAGTGGACAAAAGAGTAGCCTTCCTCCACCTGCGGGTAGGGGGACGAGTCCTGACTGTTGTCTGCGGCTATGTACCGAACAGCAGTTTAGAGTACCCTACTTTTGGAGTCCTTGGGCTGAGTGTTGGAGAGCACTCCTTCCAGGAACCCTTGTTCTAATGGGGGACTTCAATGCTCACACAGGCAATGACAATAAGACCTGGAGGGGCGTGATTGGGAAGAACAGCCACCCTGATCTGAATCCAAGTGGTATTTTACAGGTACTACCCAAAAAATGAGAATATCCTGAAAAAATTCACGTATTTCTGTAATTCAACTTAAAAGGTGCAATTTACATATTATATAGACAAATAATATGTAAATCAATATATTTCAAGCTTTTATTTGTTTGGATGTTGCTGATTTGAAGTTGCAGCTTAAAAAAAAAACTCAAATTCAAAAACTCAAAAAATTAGAATACTGCATAAAATGAATCAGAGAAGAGTGTTAAATACAAAAATATCAGGCCTCCTAAAGTAAAATCTTGCATCTGTACTTAGAACTTGGTGGGGGCCCCTTTAATGACTGCCTTAACCCGGCGTGGCACGGATGCTACCAGCTTGTGGCATATCTCAGGTGTTATGGAAGACCAGCACGCTTCTATTACAGCCGTGAGCTCTTCTTTATTGTTTGGTCTCTTCCTGCTTTTTTTTCTTGACAACACCCCACAGATTTTCAATGGGGTTCAGGTCAGGTGAGTTTGCGGGCAAATCAAGCAAGGTAATCCCATGGTTGTTGAACCAGTATTTTTTAGTTTTGGCAGTGTGGGCAGGTGCCAAGTCCTGCTGGAAAATGAAGTCTGCATCCCCATGAAGCATGAAGTTCTCCAAAATGTCCTGGTAGACGGCTGCATTTATGCTGGACTTAATGAAGCACAGAGGACCAACACCAGCAGCTGACATGGACCCCAGGTCATCACAGACTGGGAAACTTAACACTGGACTTCATGCATCTTCTATCTAGCTCCTCTCCGGTCTTCCTCCAGACTCTGGGACCTTTGTTTCCAAATGAGATGCAAAACTTGCTTTCATCAGAAAAGAGGACTTTTGACCACTGGGGAACAGACCAGTCCTCCTTTTCTCTAGCTCAGCTAAGGCGCTTCTGGCGTTGCTTGCTGTTGCGGAGTGGCTTGACAACAGGAATTCGACATTTGAAGCCCATGTCCAGCATCCACCTGCGTGTTGTTTCTCTTGAAGCAGTAACTCCGGCCTCAGTCCGTTCCTTATGAAGTTCCTCCACACTTTTGAATGGCCCTTTCCTGACCATCTTCTCCAGGCTGCGATCAGCCCTCCAGCTTGTACACCGTTTTCTTCCACACTTCTTCCTTCCACTTAAAGGTTGAATATGGAATACGGACAGAACAGCAACATCACGTGTGTCTAGGTCAGGGGTAGGCAACTCCAGTCCTCGAGGGCCGGCGTCCTGCAGGTATTAGGACTTTTCCTGCTGCAGCACACCTGACTTTAATCAATGGGTAATTAGCAGACTTGTGCAGCCAAGCTCTGGACATCAGGTGGTGTTTTGAAGCAGGGAAGCCCTGAGGACCTGCAGGATGCCGGCCCTTGAGGACCAGAGTTGCCTACCCTGGTCTAGGTTGTAGTTGCAACGGCAGAAAAACAACTCCAGCCGCTGGGATGCCAGGCTCACTGCCGATACACAAGTGACCAACAGTCTGCAGCATGTCCAACAAGTAACGCAGAGGAGTTTATAACTGACAGCTAACGTTAGCCATGTTAGCAAACGAGTTAGCTTACCAATCCAGGAGGACAGTCACCATTTCTGTGTTTTGACTCCGTGGAAAACGTTTATGTGGGTCCATTTAGTGAAGTCTTCACCTAAATTTACTCCAGGTTTTGCTCTTTTCAGGTCACCCCCCCTCAGAAACAGATAACAATATCTCCAGGGCTCTGAAGCAGCTGCTTCACTCGCCGTCTTCACCATTTCCCCCTGTACCAGCGTAACTGTGCCCAAAATATTGTTTCCACACAGAAATCGTATTAGACAATCTGCAATATCGTGTATTGGCTTATAGACGTAAATATAATGCCATTATCAAACCAATTAAAATTTATTTTATAATTATTTTTAGGCTAAATATAATTTTTCTAGGAAATGTTGTACTTTTATTCTGTACCCCCCCCCCCCCCCCCCCCAAACGACCTGTGGAGGCATTATTTAGAAAAATTTATAGTTTTTAATAAAAATGTTCCATATTCAACCTTTAACTGTCCATGAATGTGCTTTGAGACAGCACTCTGAGAACAACCAGCTTCTTTTGCTATCACTTTTTGTGTCTTTCCCACCTTGTGCAGGGAGTCAATGATGGCTTTCTGAACTGTCAGATCAGCAGTCTTCCCCATGGTTGTGAATTCTTCTAAATCAAGACAGAGATTTTTTAAAGGCTCAGGGCACTTTAGCAGATGTTTTGGATTACTTATCTGATTAGAATGTGACACTCTGAGCCTACAATACTGGAGCTTTTCACAATAGTCTAATTTTTGGAGTTAGAGGTTTTCTTAAGCTGCAACTTCTAATCAGCAACATCCAAACAAATAAAAGCTTGAAATATATCGAGTCACATATTATTTGTCTATACAATATGTAAATTGCACCTTTTAAGTTGAATTACGGAATACGTGAATTTTTTAAGGATATTCTCATTTTTTGGGTAGTACTTGTAAATTAAAGCTAAACCTGACTTTATAATCTAATTATTTTTTTGTTTTACTTTGATTTTTGCTTTCAAGATTGAATTATTTGTCTTTCAATGCGGCCCAAAGCACCAACGAAATTCTTTAAATTGATTTTTTTTTAACAAAATCCAGAACCTGACAAACATAATGCAAACTAATGCTCTAAAACAAAACAAAGAAAAAAACTAAAAATAAATAGATAAAATAAAACCTAAACCTTAAAATTGAAAGAAAACATTCAAATATCTCATTTGTTGCCAGTATATTTAATTGTTGATCAAGCAATCACTTGTTCATTTGTGTTTTTTTCTCTTTGGACTACATTTTGAAGCAAACCATGTGTATTTGAACGCTGCTAATGTGTGTAAAGATGATTTAAGTCCAGTTGCTTGGAGACCAGCACTGATGCACCTGAGGCAATGCTGACTGCTCCTCAGAGGGCCTCCATTCAGGCATGACAGAAAGCTTCTTGTCCTTTTTATCAAAGCTCATTTGTTGCTCCATTCATGTTTTGCTAATTTGGTTTTCCAATTCAAATGATTGAAGAAGCAGAGGAGTGAAAGGCTGACTCAGTGATGTTAAATAGGAAAGTGTCTGTAAAAGAAAGCTTCCTTTTTTTATTATGTATATTACATGGAAATTTAAAGGAATAGTACACCCAAAGAATGATGTTCGTTCATCCCTTTTTCCCTTCTTCTGGTTTTTTGTTTTCTTTTACTCTTTTTATTAAAAAGTGCTCCACAGTCTTGCTTAGCATGAGGGTGAGTAGAAAATGAAGGACCATTATTCTGTGGGTGTACTATTCCTTTAGGAGTCAGTTTTTCATGGAATAGCTTCATGAAACCCTGAAATATGTAGTGCCTATTTAGTTTGGATATAAACAGCATTTATTCCTGGCTTGGAGAAACCACAGGCTATAAATATCGATGCTCATAGCACCTGTCAAATCAACTGTTGGATAATGCGCTAAGGGCTCTACAGTGGTCGCACATGCGAGCAAAAATTTGCTGAGTGTTACTTTTTCTTGGTCTCTTTTACTCTTAACATTTCTCAGGTCTAGGTGAAGGACCTTTTTTTTTCTCAGAGTGTGTCTGCGTGTTCTGTGTTTGTTCCCTCCTTACCCGAGCTCAGAGAAGAATAACACAACAAACCCCAGAGGAAGGATGGATCTTCATCTCTGATTGGCTCTGATCCACACCTCGAACACGGTCAGCACCGTGTTGTACGTTAGTTTGAAATTAGGACCAGAGGGTGCACGTTAGACAGCAGTATGGCGAAAATGACACAGATGACAACTGGGAAAACTGGAATCAAGTGGTTCAGAGCTAATCGGAGATGAAGGTCCACCTTTGAACAACAATTCTACTTCAACCCCCACTACAAAAGAGCGAGGAGGCTACCTGTAAATACGGTACAGTGCTCATTCAGGAAGTGGTGTCCGGAGGCAGAGCGGGCTCTGAGCCGGCTTTGTAACCACTAACTGGGATGTACTGAAGGGGTCGTACGGCGAGGACATTGAGGAGGCTTCATCCTGGCAAAGCAGCAGATGCAGATAGAGTACCCCCTCGATTGCTGAAACTCTGTGCGCTGGAGCTTGCAAAACATCTTCAATCTGAGGCTGGAGGAGGGGAGGGTCCTTCAAATGTGGAAAACATCCTGCATCATCCCAGTCCCAAAGAAACCACAAATTAAGGAGCTAAATGACTTCAGGTCACTTTCATTCTGAGTAGCTTAGCATCCTGATTCATCTGCTGATGAGAATCTGGATCAGAGGGTAAACCTGACCCAGACTTGCTGGGCGTGGATGGAGGGATGGATACTTTTTTTTTGTCAAACGCTACACTGTGAAACAAAATTGCTGTTGTTGTAGTGAATGAGTTCGACTACTTTGCCACTAAAACCTTTTTATCAGTGTTGTTTTTGTTGTTTCATAGAAGTAAACAGCTGTTGTTGTTGACGTTTGAGCTCTCCCTAAAGTATAAGTATTGGCATCAAAGTCACTTTTCCGCTTGAAGTGTCTTGTAGCACAAAGAGCTAGTTTTCTGTTTTTTGGTCAAAAGCGGCATTTTTGCTGCAACTACCCTATGTTCTCTTGCGGATTACTAAAGGACAGAATAAGTTTAGAAACAAAATTTTTTTCCTGATGAAAGAAGAGGGTCTACACTCTAATTTGGTAGTTTCCATGTTTCTGTAATCCAAGAACTCAACATTCTGAGCAAAAATGCTCCAGAATGCCAGCAGTATGGAGCTCTTTGCTATAGCAATGGCTGGCAGTCAATGAGTTAAAGACAGACAGTTTTTCTAAACCTCAGTATTGTTCACAATAACTTCAATAATCATTAGTGTCTATGTGAAATGATCAAAAGACAATCTTTAAACGGTATAAAAATGAGCTGCTGACAGCGATGCTGGAAAAATTGAGGTGCATCCAAATTAAAAACTTACTTGCACCAGTGAAACCAGTGCTGAAAGTTAGTCTGCAGCCCTGGGGCTGCTGTTCTACATCCCTCTATAAATAAAAGAGGAGAATAATCCAGTGCGATCATACTCAGAGCAGCTCTTCCAGCGTGAACCTACTTGGAGGAGGGACGGATAGGTGGCGGCTGGGCGTGGTCGGGCTCTCTGTTGCCGTGGTGCTGGGCTGCGGTCGCGGCCTGAGGGGAGGGAAGAGGGGGGCATGAGGGCGAGAGAGCGGTGGTGGGGTGGAGGAGGAGGACTTCAGTCGCAGCGAAGGGGGGATGGTGAGGGTCCCGGGGGGAGGTGGCCTCAAGGTGAGACTCTGGAGCTGCAGAAGAGGAGAGAAAAAATGCTCAGGTGCATCTAATCTTTTTTCTGAAAGCCTCCCACAACCCTAGCAACAGTTGCTAGGCACAGCCGCTACTGTAATGGCCTAAATAACAACTGATGGACGCTTCAGGATCAGAGTTTGACTTCTTCTAAATGAAACTGAGCAGAATGCCATAAGGTTGAAATGAAATTGTCGCACCCATTTTTCTCTATTTTTTCTTCTGTGCTGAGTTTGAACTTCCATGTGTGTAATGGGACAAATAAAGAAATGACTGAATCCTCACAAAGGAGCTGCAGGGGAGCAGCAGGTACAGCCATGAAAATGAATACGTTTCTACTTCCATATTCTTATTCATACACTGTTCACCATTGCTGTCACCGTAGGGGTGGACCACAATGTAACAGTAATGGATTAGCAGGGTTTGTTGCAAAGAAAAGCTCATGTTCAGAGCCTTTTTACTGGTTTGTTTCCTGATAATATCCAACAAGGCAAAATCTACCTGGCAGAAGAACTGAATTCATACAGATGTCTGGCATTATAACCAAATCAAAATGCTTGATTGTCAAACAACTGACAGAAAATCAATAATTTTAATGCTATCTTGAAACTCAGCTCATCTATTGTTGACATTTCAACTGTCAAAGCTAATAATCAAACAATGAAAACCTTCAATCTGTTAAAAAGTTTAACTAAATGTAGCTCTTTTGAACAGAACTATTAAATTGAAAACTTAAATGCTTTGCAGAGACAGTAAAACACTGCAGGCAGGCAGTGATATAGGCTTAACGGATTTAACAGAAAATACTGAATCAATATTTCGGCTATTGTACTTTGATTTGGATTGCATGTCAGAGAGAAATGCACTTCTTGACTTTAAAGTTTAAGAGCTTTCTGCCTCAGCAGATAATAATGTGAACAGATTTCTAACTTCAGTCCTCCACTCTTAACCACATCGGCACAGTTTCCAAATCCTTGACACCTCTCCTTTCCTACAATCTGCTCTGCTCTTAACTTAATTGTGCTGAAGAACGGTTTCACTCTATGCTGGTTAAGTTCAGACATCAAAGTTCCTTGATTTAATTTAGGAAAAGATTGTGGTGGGGTTTAGTTAAATTAGCATGCTCATGCTGGACAATGAAAATGTTGGAGAAGAATAAAAAGGTAAAAAATTCCTTATTAAACCCAATCTAATTTAAACCTATTTTCTCCCCTTTAATTCAGTTTATTAAGCTCTCAGTTATCTGCAGCAAAGCCACTGCTATTCTTCCTGGGGTCCAACAGAACTATATACACAAAAAGAAGATATAAAACAGAAACATTATAAATGCATAAGAAACCCAAAATCAAGTGAACTTCCTCATACTTATATACACATAATGTGACACTATATCATGACCTCATGCATTATCCTTTTGTTATACCATAATAACATGTGCATGTGTACATACACATACACCACCAGTCAGAAGTTTTAGAACTCTATTTATCCAGTTCTTTATGGAAAGATAGATGGAGCTGTAAGTAATCAAGTTGGGAGATCTCTGGGAAATGGTAGCATCATTTATCAAGGCTTGATCAACAGAAGTTGTTGCAGGACAGATTTAAAATGTTGACTCATTTATTGCTGTCTGAAAAGGGCTTTTTGTATACAGGATATATTTTTTAAGACGTTCCCAAAAACTCTGAGACCTCATCGCCACTGCATGCCGTCATCAGTAAAACATCTGTAACCTACTTAAGGGGACTAGAAGCAGGAATTTAAAAAAAACAAAAACATGCATGTCCATTTTTTTAAATACTAATGGGTGATGAAGTGATACCAAAAATAACGTTTCCACCCACGTCTCTCTCCGTTGCCTTGAAAAGGCTGTGGGGTGCAAAATGCGCTGCAATTTGGTGGCCGAATTTCCCGTGCTGCCCTACGGATGTGACATCAAATGACGCTACATCCACAGTTTTGATTCAGGAAGAAGACGGTCGCGGTAAATTCAAACACTGTAAGCGATAGTTATGGATTCTTCTGCCGTCAGCAAACGATTCAGATAAACTGAAAGACACTAAAAAGTGTAACTACGAAGAAAAAGCGTAGTAAACAACTTTATTGCTTCAGTTTGTGCACGCTCCCGTGACGGCTTGGCTCGTGGCTGCAGTTACTGTACCTGAAGCGCCAGTAGCGGCAGTCATGAGTTTCGTTTCTTAATCTTGACTCAAGTCCCTTTACACCAAGGGCAAGGTTTATTTAAACATACCCACGTCAGAATACTCAAACTACCAGCTTATAAACAAGGAAAACTTGGCAAAAAAAAAAGAAAAACACCAACTCGCAATAAAAGTTATTACATTTGCCTCAACTCATTTGTTTTGCATACTACCAGTTTTTCAGTTATTACAAGTTCTTCACAGATACTTTTTTCTGTCATAATATTTGGACACATCTTGACCAACAAAATTTAATGTCTCAAAATTCCAATTAAGAATTTTTAATACTTTTTAAGGGTCTTAATTTTACTTAATTTGATTTATCAACTTTTAATAAAAATAAAAAAATTAAAGGTAGAGCTCAAAATGTCCCCCCTGAAAATAAACATTAAACTTGTGCAAGTGGAAATCCATCTCTGGGTCTCTACTTGCATGCCATGGCGCGTTTGAATGCAACTCTCTCCCCCCTGCCTGTAATTCGTTCTTTAGGTTTGTTTTGTTGTGTTTGGGACGTTTCTGGGTGGAGATTTCTGTTTATATCACCAGCCAATGACAGAGCTTAGGACATGAACATTGGACATTGGAAAACCAGAGCTAATATTAGTTTGGCTTTTACCCGCTTCTGAGCTCTGAAGGAGAGGCTTGAAACTGAATAGTTTGAAGAACGAGGCAGCCATTAGCCTGAGAGGGAGGGGCGCTAAGTTTGAATACTGCTGTTTGCAAACAGAAACGGTGGGGAGACTTCGGACTCTACCTTTAAGTTCCCGCAGACAGCCTGTGTATAACTAAAACATGTACATTATTTTTCAGTGCAGGGATACCTTGCCCTTTTACGCCATCATTTACCTTTGTATCATCATTGGGTTGAACTGCTTGAATTCTAAAAACTAAATGAACAAAGAAATAAAAAACAAACCTTTTGTGTTATAAAACTTTGACTGGTAGCATTGGTGTATCCACATACATACATATATACATACCCAGTACATACACATACACATACACATACACATACACATACACATACACATACACATACAGTTGTGCTTGAAAGTTACATACCTCCCATTAAAAAGAAGGCTAAATTCACAATAGTAATTCAAATAACAAGAAACTGAAAAAAGTAATAATAAATTTTTAAAAAATAAATAAATAAATAAAAAAATAAACAACTAAATTATAATTTAATAAAATAAAATATTGATTTTGAATTTTGGCTTGAAAAATAATTTCAAAAAACAAACAAAACTGTTCAAGACAAATGAGAGCACCTTGCTCATGAGCAGTTGGACCAAAATACCTTCCAAAAGGTTCAGGAGTCTGATTGGACGTTACAGAAAACACTTGGTTGCTTTGGTTGCTGTGACTGTCTCAAAAAAGGTTGCTCAATAAAATTTTCAGGAGCCCGATCATGCTTGTTTACCAGTTTTATTTTTTTATTTTTTAACATTTCTGTTGAACCACAACACAGAATCAATGTTGTGATGTCCATAAAATTTTTATTTGTTACTACTTTTGTCAATTTCAACTTATATCACTGGCAGACAATTTTTTTCTGTCTTTAATGGGAGGATGCTGTATGTAAACTTTCAAGCACAACTGTACATGCATCAAAATATGCCAACATATCCGTATACAGAAAATACACACACCTCTACACACACATTTATACGTACAGTGGAGAAAAAGTATTGAACACGTCAACATTTTTCTCAGAAAATATATTTCTAGTAGAGCTATGGACATGAAAGTTTTACCAGATGTCGGCAACAACCCAAGTAATGCACACATAATAATAATAATACAGTAATAATACATTTTATTTATAAAGCACTTTTAAAAAGGTCTCAAAGCAGCTGTACAGGTGAAAACAGTAAAAATAATAAAGTTCACAACAAAATAGGAACATGCATTTTAATTAAAAACAGACAAAAGTTCGGTTGAGAAGTCAAGAGGTTTGAGCGGGTGTACTAAAAGCAAATTGAAACAGGTTCAGCTGTGTAAAAAAGTTTTTGCCCCCTTTCTGATTTCTTACTTTTTTGCATGTTTGTCACACTTAAATGTTTCAGATCATCAAACTAATTTTAATGTGAGTCAAAGATAACACAAGTAAACAGAAAATGCAGTTTTTGAATGATTTTTATTCGGGGGGAGGGGGGGGGTTCCAAACTTCCATGGTCCTGTGTGAAAAAATGATTGCCTCCCCTGTTAAAACATAAATTAGCTGTGGTTTATCACATCTTTGGAAAGCAGAGTTAAATTTCTCTAGCCACACCAAGGCTGGATTACTGTCACACCTGTTCTCAATCAAGAAATCACCTGCCTGACGAAGTTTAGTAGACCAAAAGATCCTAGAAAGCTAGACATGTTGCGATCCAAGAAAAATTCAGTAAAAAATGAGAAACACAGTAATTGAGATCTATCAGTCTAGAAAATGTTCCAAAGCCATTTCTAAAGCTTTGGGACTCGAGCAAACCACAGTAAGAGCCATTATCCACAAATGGTGAAAACATGGAACAGAGGTGAACCTTCCCAGGAGTGGCTGGCCGACCAAAATGACCCCAAGAGCACAGCGACGACTCATCCAAGAGGTCACAAAAGACCCCAGAACAACATCCAAAGAACTGCAGGCCTCACTTGCCTCAATTAAGTTCAGTGTTCATGACTCCACCAAAAGAAAGAGACTGGGGGGCAAAAATGGCCTGCATGGCAGAGTTCCAAGACCAAAACCACTGCTGAGCAAAAAGAACATAAAGGCTGGTCTCAGTTTTGTCAGAAAGCATCTTGATGATCCCCAAGACTTTTGGGAAATACTCTGTGGACTGACGAGACAAAAGTTTAACTTTTTGGAAGGTTTAGGTCTCATTACATCTGGCGTAAAAGTAACACGACATTTTAGAAAAGAAACATCATACCAACAGTAAAATATGGTGGTTTTAGTGTGATGGTCTGGGGCTGTTTCGCTGCTTCAGGACCTAAAAGACTTGCTGTGGTAATGGAACCATGAATTCTGCTGTCTACCAAAAAAATCCTGAAGGAGAATGTCCGGCCATCTGTTGGTGACCTCAAGCTGAAGCGCACTTGGGTTCTGCAGCAGGACAATGATCCAAAACACACCAGCACGTCCACCTCTGAATGGCTTAAGAACAACAAAATGAAGACTTTGGAGTGGTCTAGTCAGAGTCCTGACCTGAATCCCATTGAGATGCTGTGGCATGACCTTAAAAAGGCGGTTCATGCTGGAAAACCCTCCAATGTGGCTGAATTACAACAATTCTGCAAAGATGAGTGGAACAAAATTCCTCCACAGCGCTGTAGAAGACTCACTGCCAGTTATCAGAAATGCTCGATTGCAGTTGTTGCTGCTAAGGGTGGCCCAACCAGTTATTAGGTTCAGGGGGCAAACACTTTTTCACGCAGGACCATTTAAGTTTGGATTTTTTCCCCCCTTAAAAATAAAAATCTTCATTTAAAACTACATTTTGTGTTTACTTGTGTTATCTTTGTCTCACATTTAAATTTGTTTGATGATCTGAAACATTGAAGTGTGACTAACATGCAAAAATGGAAGAAATCAGGAAGAAATCAGGAAGGGGACAAAAACTTTTTTACACAGCTGTAGGTCTTCAGGTGTGACTTGAAAGTGGCTGGGTCATTGCAGTCACGGATGAGCTGTGGGAGAGAGTTCCAAAGGGTGGGGGCAGCGACTGAAAAGGCCCTGTCACCCCAGGTTTGACGACACACAAAGAAATCCGAACATTTGTGTCCATAAATTATGTGTAATATAGTGAAATGACGACACAGAATAAGTATTGAATATGCTTACTGAAATCTATTTATTACTTAGTGCAAAACCTTTGTTGGTGGTTCCAGTCTCCAGATGCCTCCTGTATGGAGAAACCAGTCCAACACATTGCTCAGGTGTGATTTTGGCCCATTCTTCCACACAAATGCCTTCAAATCTACTGTGAACTCAAATCTTCACTTCTTTCCAAAGATTTTCAATTGGATTCAAGTGGGGGTGATTGACTGGGCCATTCTAGCAGTCTTTTTTTTCTTCTTCTTAAGCCAGGTGAGTGTTTCCTTGGTTGTGTGGTAGGGATGGTTGACTTGCTGAAAGATCCAACCTCTTTTCATCTTCAACAGCTGGCAACAGATCCTGGTCCAGAATGTCTCTCTACTTTCCTCCATTCTTTCTTCCCTCAATGATATGAAGTCTGCCAGTACCACATGCTGAAAAACAGCCCCCACCATGATGTTCTCATCTACAAACTTTATTGTTGCTATGGTGTTTTTGGGGTCAAGTGCGGTGCCATTTCTCCTCCAAACATGTTTTGTCTTATGATATCCGATGGGTTCAGTTTTCGGTCTCATCTGACCAGACCATGTTTTCCAGAATGTCATGGGTTTGTCCAGATGTTGTGTTGCAAAGTTCAAACGAGCATCACCATGCTTTTTCCTCAGAGGTGGAGTCTGGCGTGGTGTGCGTGCATGAAGGCCATGGTGGTTGAGTGTATTACTTCTTGTTTTCTCTGAAACAACTGTACCTGCTGATTCCAGGTCTTTCTGAAGCGCTCCGCGAGTGGTCCTGGGCTGTTGGAGAACCTTTCTGATTACTGTTCTGACTCCTCTGTCTGAAATCTTGCGAGGAGCATCTGGCTGTGGCCGGTTTATGACGATGCCGTGTTCTTTCCACTTCCAGATGATGGCCCCAATGGTGCTCACTGGAACTTTCAGAATTTTAGAAATGCACCTGGAACCAATGCCTTCAGTGTGTTTTTGCAATAATAAGGTTGCGTAGGTCTTTAGACAGCTCTTTGCTTTTACCCATCGTAGAATGCTTCTTGTCTGACACCTTGGTGATGAGAAACCTTTTTAAAGGCATCAATCAGGACTAAACCAGCTGATATTACTTTGCACTGATAGAGGACAGGATTATTTTTGAAATACTGACAGACTCCAGATGTTTTCTTGGCTTTCCAGGTAATTTTTGTCCCTCCATTTCTTCATGTGTTCAATACTTATTCTGTGTGTCATTTCACTGTATTACACATAACTTAATATATGGGCATAAATGTTAATATTTCTTTGTATTTGTGCATTACTTGAGTTGTTGCCGACATCTGGTGAAAATTTCATGTCAACAGCTCTACTAGAAATATATTTTCTGAGAAAAAAGTTGGTGTGTTTAATACTTTTTTCCCCTGCTGTAAAGAAGTTTCCTACTTTGATAAATGCTGCTTGACTAATATTTTGAATTGATGTGAATTAGTGGAGTGTTTGATGTGTTTTGGCAATAACATCCATAGGGGATTATCACGCTTACCGGAAGTTCCCGGTATTTGGGCACTTCCTCTTCCGGGCCATGTTAACGACAGCCGTTCCTGCTCTGTTATACTGTTTAAATCGGATAAACTCCAAACATACTCAAGTTTTCATTCTAGACTGAAATGATACTAAGGAAGAAGTGGATCAAAGCGATCGATTCGCCGCGGTGAAGGACCGAACTTTATAATAAAACACACGCGTTTGTTTGTCGCCGGTGGGGCACAACACCGGCACTTCACAGCATGCTAGCATTAGCCAGCTAGCGTTTACTGACGTGCGTAACATTGTGCGTCTTAAAACACACAAACGTCTGAAAATCGGGTCTGTGCCTCCCCGTTTCCAGTGGGGGACTGCCAAGAAAGGAGACGCTTTCAGATGCTTGTGTGTTTTCAGACGCACAAAGTTAGGCACGTTATCAAGCTGGCTAATGCTAGCCTGCTAACACGACTGCGCAGTCTGCCGGCCACAAACAAACGTGTGTTGTTTTATTATAAAGTTCGGTCCTTCACCGCGGCGAATCGGTCGTTTTGATCCACTTCTTCCTCAGCATCACTCAGTCT